>JAQFYC010001364.1:0-35419 GCA_034694165.1 Tomocerus mixtus | reverse complement strand
CTTACATATTTTGTCTATTAACCTTGACTGTTACCATTCCAATACTTCGGTGGACCGTTTACCATGGTTTATTTATAAGACGAATGACGGATCGCAATATAAGTATGTGTACATATGTACAGTACGTATGTACATTGCTAACTGTGTAGGTAATAGGAATGTTGGTAAAAGTTGGTATGTGGTATTTTTTGTAAAATTGAATATATTGTACGTATGTCACCGTTGTAAGTGTACTATATATGCTATATATATCAGGTAAATAAATATAGCCAATTTAGGCAGTTGTTATGTGATGTAATGTTGTAATGAAATCGTATGTTATGTGAGACAGAGTCTAATTGTGAATGAATGTCTCGCTAAAGCCGAACTTGGTTATTTGCAGTGAAAACATCAATGGGAATTGGGAAGACGTACTCACGTTTGAGTAATGGGGAAATTAATCAACGCTATGGGCTAGGAACGATGGAAAAAATCCCGTTGCGCTGCCTGGATCCTGATGTCCCATTAACTATGGAGCAGGCGGCCATGGCCATGTCTAATTACGCCACATTTAGGGGCAAGCCAAATGGTCTGGGACTGAAGGTAAGTCCCTTTTTGCTTTTATAATGTGACTAATCCTCCACTTTCTCTTCTTCATTCTACATTTACAATTGTAGACGTAACTTTAGCTTACAGTCCATTGCACAGCAGTGCCATTCCCCTGTAGCAATCCTACCTAATAGTGTAACATACCATAATATTCCTTATCCATAAAACCCTTTAGAGTTTAGAGTTCATACGTTCATAGTCCACACTATGGCCACTTTATATACTATTTACTACTACATTATTACTTTACGTAAGCTAGGGGCATGAACTATATGTATCTAATGCTAATGTACATAAATGTAAATACATACTTGCTTAGCTAGGTACGACATACACACATGGTGATGTTTGTTTGAATGTAGCAACCCTTTAGTTACCTACGTTAGGTCATTACATTAGTCTGTGCTTATTTCTACACCGAGGCATTACTATTTATGTGTACCTTAGTCGGCACGGCTGAACTACATCAAACGCATTATGTGTTTTACTTATATGTAGAGCACTATAAACATAAAGTAGGATTTCCCATGCACTCTTTGTGAATACTGTACATACATTTCAGTAGAGTTTCACAACACAATGCAATGCATACTTACCTGTTTTGCTTGCATGCATAGTATACGACGTACCTTCACACATAATAGCATTGCATACATTTTATATTAGTATGATCATAATATATTCTACTTAGACACACTTATGCACTGTACTTATCGTTAGTGGCGATGGTTGTGAATTTGACCACAAAGTGTACATAGCCTCACACAAGTTGTGCTTGTAGCTCCCTAAATGACGATCAGTTTGCAGACTAAGCAAGGGAAAGAACCTCCATTGCGTCCTGTGTATGTGAGCTATGTATTTTATGTATTGTGAGTTTGTGGGAGCCGAGTCGTATTAATCAGACTGTCACTGAATTGCCGTTTTGTCGGTTGTTCGTTTTGTGGTTGGGTCCGGGTGACCACAGCAAAATGAGACCGTTTAATCAACGACAAAGTCAAAGTCACAACTATTGGGAATTCAGGGCTTCTGATTCTCATCGTCAGTCTATTAGTAACTTCTACACTAGGTACATGTATGTAGTATACGGTGTTTAGGGTCACAATCTCACGGTCAAACAAGACAGCCTTTATTTAACTTGACTTCCATTGCATTACCTAACATTCCCTTCATCGTTAGCTTTGTGTCACATTACTTGATCATTTGCTCAAGCGACATTGCTAAATATCTACTGTCCCATTACATATTTATATACGGGGAGAGTTAAATAACTTTTTTATAAATATATCTTTGCTAAGTACTAAATAAAAATTTTATATTTAATACTAAGCCTTATAGATAAACATTTCATTTTTATTTTCACAGTAAACTGTGGCATTATTGAATTTTAAAGATAGCTACTTGCATGTTATAAATATAATGAAATAATATATTAAATCTATGCTTATATTTAAATAAAGTAGGAGAAAGTGACTATCTACAAATATATAAAGTATTTACGAGCAACCCTGTACGCCAGCTTTGGCAAAAGAGTTGAATACTCACATTAAATAGAAGTACATAACTAACACACTATTCTCCTATGAATTACTTTGAGCTTACAACTACAAACATGTATTCCCTGAGTAGCCAGGCTATTCTTGTCCTATTAGTTACTACTAACTTAGCATTTAGCACATACAAAGCTATAACATACTGCAATAAGCTTAAAAGGAACGACATCCCACGATCTATAGTTATATTATTAAGCATTTCCAATTGTATCGAGTTCCTTCCTTCCGTTTTTCACTGTAGCATTTAATGTCCCCGCAGTGGAGCCCCAAGCTGAGGAAAAGGCACATTTATTTAAATGAGTCTTGTCCCTTTTGTTGGTTGCAGAGACGTGAGCCACCAATACCACCACGACAAACTGAAGTTGGAATGGGAATGAGCTCGTCGGGAAGTTTTCATGGTAAACCCTCATCCGTCGTCGTCAATATTGATACGAGATTAATTGGCCAACAATTAGCTTCTAATCAACTCCCTGAGAGTTGCGTTTAGTTTCACTACAAATGAATGCAAGTATTTAACTATTAGTATGTAAGCCAGACAGAGTTAGAGAAAACAAAACAAAGCAGAGATACTACAGACTATTAATAAATATAGGGCTACACTAACATTACATACAGAACAGACTCTTTTGTCCTATAATATAAACATAGTGCATAGATGTACAGAATATAGTATAATAATATATATATTATAACATGAAAACTGGAAGAAGGGTGTATTACGTTCAATAGTATAAGCATAATGTAAAAAGTGTTACCTATCTTTAACCGCTGACATAAATAACCTTAAAAAATTGATATACAAATACTTACTTACTGTAAATGGTAGAAAGTAAAAAATACACTACAATGTACAATATTTATAGTAACTATAAGATAATCGATAATCTCGATATAATCAACCATAGCTGGTGTGCTACCGGGTAACCATAAAGTATATTATAATCTGTGTACTTTCAAAGTGGGATTATAAAGTACAGGTGAAAGTTTTATGTATTAAAGTGGAAGTGAAAGTAATCAATTATACTTATATGTAGAATGTCGAATGTCAAAACAGTTATTCGTACTAATAATTGAAATTAATACTAAATAAGATGATTACAGATAAATGAGTTATTATTAAGTATATTATATGTAAACAGATGTTAGTTCTAATGTACAGATAAATTGCGGAATACAACTAGATTACTTATACTGTAAATATTACTAACTAAACAGACAAGAAAAACAACGTTCCTCCAACTGATCTTCCTTAACTCAAATCAACTCAAGTCAGTGTCAACTTATTTAATTGTGTATTCCTTTAGTGTTTGTACTGACATGCATCGACAGAGCTGCAGAAATACTGTTTATTACATACAATATATCTGCAAGTAAGTAATTTTAGTGCCCATTCCATTTGTAATGGAAAAGCAAACATTGTGAATTTGTGTAGTGTGCGGTGTGTGCATTTAAAATTTTGAATACTACTGATATTACTACCAACAACTATCAACATCAACCCACCTGCCTTGCCCGGATTGTCTCTTTCGAAAGTGGAAAGGATCCACGTCATGTCATCGGATCTCTCCACTTGAAAATACTGATCATGAATACGTAATGGGAAGTTGAATTGAAGCCTAGATCACAACATACACAGTACACAAGTACTGATACTTATACTCGACACATTATAGTAAGTCAGTGCAGTGCAGTATGAATGTGAAGCAATGAATCCCAATCAATTCAATATCATGCGTACAGTATAAGTGTAGTGTGTATTGACACTGAGTGTTATATATTGTAAAGTATTTAAGTGCACAGACAGATACTGCTACAAATACGTACTACTTTACTACATAACCCGTTCGGCCCTCCCAGTCGAAGTCAGCTCAGTCCCTCACTTTCTCCTCTTTACGATACATAGTACCGATACCGTACTATATTATCTATGTGTACTGTATGTGTGATCTGTGAAATGACAGTAAATGAGGAAAGGAAGTCAACCCGATCTCTCTAAAGTTCTCTCTCCTATATTCCTTTCGACTCTGTCTAGCTGTCTACATGACAGGGACTGTCTGTCGTGTCGTGTTTCAATTTGATGTGGCTTGGCTTGCTATATGGTCTTGTTTCCCTTGAATCGGAAATTTGGATCTAACCGAAAAGCGACCAAACCTAAGGACATTACTGTTACCACACTACACTAGTATGCACATCCAAGTCTGACTACTCTACCACACAATACATACAACCTGATAGACGAAATGCATAAATGCACATTTGCTTACCATACTACGACAAGGCAACCGTTTCACTCCAGTTCCCTTCTTCCGTCCTTCTCTGTCGTCTATGAATACACTGTGTTGTGGATTCGATTTCGATGTAGCTACTATCTACTATAACTACATACAAAATACAAACGCGTGTACAGTAGGTACTTACTTTCCCAAAGTTAAAATGAAGCGACAATGAAAAGACAGAACAAAATATCCAACCAAACCAGAAACCAACCAGATATTTCTCCTTTGCATACCATTGGTATGTACAGTAGTATTCCCCATGTACTAATATATATGGAATCTATAGAATACTGGTTGTAACTGGGTAGGAGTAGGAGGGAAAGCAAGAGTAGTAAAGGGTTCTGATGATGAGCAAATGAAACGAGTGAGCGAACAGACGGACGAGACGGACATACAGTTTGACGACTCATCTCATCTCTTCAACTAACTTCCAACTCTACGACATCGTAGTCATCAGAATGAGTAGAGCCTCTGTATGTGCTCTGTATACAAGTGAGCTTCGTTTCCTAACAACTAAATACATTCTCCCTACAAACTATAGTATATTATGCAGGATTACATACAAAATATCCCAATGCTATGTACTATATACGTGTGTAAGAGAAAATTGACAAACCTTATTTTATATGCATCACTGCTTTAAGAGGCAAGACACCAACAGACAAGAGACAAAGAGTGAAATAGTAAGGTATATATGTAGTATATTGTAGTATAAGTATCTGTAAGTAATATTAATATAAGATTATATACTTGTTTATATGGTACTATATGCGAGGAGTGTTCTGAACTAAATGCAAACGGTAAGCAGTAGGCAGTAGTGGGTGTAGTTGTTGAATTTGTATATATTTATAAGTAAGGGAGAAGACTGTGTCTAACTGCATTGACCATAAGGGCAGAGCCACATCCAATCCACAAACAGAATGTAAGTACGCTAAACGAGGAAGTCCAGTCCAGTCCAGCAAGAACAAGAAACAGACGAAGTAAAAGGGAAACTTAAAGGAAACTCGATTCTTCTCTTCTAGTGAAGTGAAAGGCAGGCAAGGAAGCACATGGAATTGGATGTGATGTACATAGCTAGGATAGTTTGCTATCGTTAGCATGTGGTCGTCTCCTCTCTGTGACATGGTCTGGCACATGTAGCAAGTCCATTCACTATGACCATGATCTGATCTGGCCTGGCCTGGCTTGGCCTGGCCTTTCTTGTCTCGTTTCCTCTTGTAGTCCGGGTGACGTTCTAAAGTATAGAGTTAATATAGAGGGGCGAACCAGAGCAAACGAAACCAAAACCAGGCCATAGGAAAATCCATTACCATTATCATTACGACTGCCAATTGGGATCGGGATTGGCAATGGCAAATATTGGGATTTTCTATTCTAACTCTTTCCTAGGACATACAGAGAGCATGCAGGGCATGGCACATGCAGCATTGGCATCATTGCCTCCTCTCAAATAACCCACATCGCATCACATCACATCACATCTTCACATCCCACCACACTATTACTATCATACCACATCCATCCAATATTACAGTGTGTGTATGTGTATAGCACAGATAAGTAAGTAATACTTACTGATCACATCACATAAGTTCAGTCCAGTAATACAAATACAGTACAACGTAAATACTTACTATAGGAACATAATATTACTATGTGAATGTAGAGAATCTCTATAGCATGTAATAAACCAACCACACACATTCTTCCATATACAGTAATAGTTGTAGAACGAGTATAAGTATTGCAACAGTGATTGCGATTTGGAAAAATACGGAATGTCTCTACAAGAGAAACGCAAGACGGCTCATCAAACGTTACGTGATGTGATGTCATACTTACTACTTACATGACTACTATTCTCTGTATTATAGTATATACATCTGTAAGTATGGGTATACATTCATGTGTGTGGGCAATCTATTTGTGTTTCCTCTGCTTGATCTGGATATGTATTGTAGAGTAGAAGAATGTAGACACCCTCAAGACAAAATAGTAAGTGATGAAACGTAGGACGAGGAGAAGTGTGTAGAAAACGAGGAGACACAAAAGAGAGCAAACTGATACATTTTACACGAGTGAATGAGTGAAAGGAGTAAAACGTTTCTATCTCCTACATGACTTGATGTGCCATGTCATGTATGTAGAATGTAGTATGTACGTCCAAAGGGATAAGTATGATTGTTTTTCTATCCTTGTGTATCCATCTAGTCTAATCCACACTCAAACACATTTGTACGTTCTTCTATACAGTACAATACTCATAGTATGCTAAAGCAAGGCGACAAAAGGGTCGAAACATACTACTGCATACGCTAAATCTGTATGAATGGATGTTACAAGTGCGTGTTGTGGATATCAAATTGCTTTATACGAAGCTTTACCTTTGCCTTAATGTAGGGTATACGTTGAAACATGCCGTTGACAACACTATTGGTTACTGTAAGTTGTCCTAGTGCAAAAACATAAAATGGTACATGTAAACTGTAACTCTCTTCTTGATACTCCAATGCTCAATCCAACCAATCCATCCCATTCCATCTAATACAATTCTAGAACATCAAAAATATTTTGCATTCACTCAGAGAAAAAGAAATGGAACTCAAAAGAAAGCCCTTCCCCATTTTACTGGCTACAATGAGGTGTGATTCAGTCTCAAATGATCCAGAATGCTCCTACGACGTCCCATTTACTTGTATTTAGTATTCCCATTCTCCTTTAAGCATTGATACGCTTTCACAAAAAGATGTCTTCGTCATACATTTAGAAGACATTATCGTCTGTTACATTACAGTCATCTCAGTGTTAGTATCTCTTCCCACGTACACAAAAACACTTTTCAGGAAACGTTTGTTTGCTCTGGAGCTTCTATGTAGGTACGTCTATTACATTCTGCTTGGTCAAAGTTTGGTCTGGTCTTCATCTGGTCGGTTTCAGTTAGAAACAGTCATTATATAACTTGAGTGGGCGTCACTTCGCCCCTGACAATCTGCCCACAACATTTTCAACAATTCTTCCCATATTATGATCCAAATTATATTTAAATATATTCATTCATTACTATTTATTTATTTAATAGCACTCCAGTAATATTGATGTAGTAAGTATCAATGCTGATTCACTTTAATTTTACTATTCATATTTTCTATTTTACCTCTATTTGCTTCCTAATTCTATCTGAAAAGTAAAAATGAATTCTGAATGGGGCAGGGACAAAGTGACAAAACTACTGTAATAGATATTTAACCGTATGAATTTAGATTTTGGGGTGTTGTGTATTGCCAGTACTGATTTACAGTTTTATATAGACAAGTATAATTGCATACGACAAAAGGAACAATCATCGTGTATTCCTGCGGAAATGTTAAGTAAAAAGGAGTACGCTTTAAATTTCCACTTCCGTATTTTCACTCTTCTCCACGTAATGTTCATTCTCATAAGGATTAAAAATTACCTGAAACATAACAGGTATAAATAAATGAGAAATTATGTAACGCCATAATAATATTAGTAGACGTACCTAATGCTATTGTATATTTGAAGAAGAGAAAGCTTTATTATACTGATATTACTAGTCGTAAGTAAGTAAGGTGTATTATTAATGTTACATCTCAACATATGTTATGAACTAACAAGGTAAATATTATAATAGAAGAGTTCGCTAATAGTACTACTATAAGATACAAGCTTGTTTACATGAATAGGTAATTCAATACACATAGTGTACATAAAAATAATATTATTACGCGGATGTTGTATAAACCCATTAGGCATAAGTAGGTATCGTCTTCTATTATTAGTTTAAACTTTAAAGGGTAATAATAGTAAATATAGAAAATGATGTGTGTAATAATGTTAGAATTGTATAAAAGTGTTTATTAATGCAGCTTCTGCTATTAACTGTAACATTGTATTGTACATATACAATAGCATAATATTCTAACTTTAATCATACAGAATGATACGGAAAGACCAGGAAAGTAGATTCAAATGGAAAAGAATAGGAACTAAAAGTAGTGGGTATACATATAGGGATATATTAATAATAATAATTGTAACTAACTGTAGTAGTATTACTTAATATGTATCTCGATTCATATATACAATATAACATTTGTAAGTGTATGTATATGTATCTACTACGCATCTAGTAATAATAAATATGCAAAATGTACAATGGCATTATTTACTCTTTTGTATGTACCTACTTACTATGAATGTATTTTTAGTGGGTGGTCTGCGTTGACGTATTATTATGTAATAGACTTTGTTTTCATGTTTCTAAATATATAATAATAGGTACCTTAGTGTTATGATATTATAAGCGTAAACCATAACCATAACCAAATACCATAAACCACTACTTATATGTACATACTTCAGATCTTGACAGAAAACTGTAGTATGTATGTGTGCTGTTTGCTAATATGAAACGTGAGTACAGATTAATATTGTATTAATAACGTGTATTAAATTACCTATTAAGTTAAGCCAATTACTAATACTAATAAGTACTTACTAAATATAAGATAATAGGTATGTATTAGGATTGTGGATATTATTTCGTTGCCTCTAATTGCTTCCATTATATCGATGTAGTGGGTATACATACAGATACTACTGCTATTGGATGGAGAATGTAAATAGATATCCAATTAAAAAGGTTTTGTAATGTAAAAGAATTATTTATAGTAAATTATTTGATTTGTCTCCATGCGTAGGTGTGGTAAGTGATGATGTCAATGGAATTGTTTGTTGGTGGTGAAAAATACATCAGTATTCTTCATAAAAGAAACCCCTTTTTGTGATTTCATGCATTTATTACATTTGAGCATAGCACAGCATGATTACGATTCATTGTACATTTATTTGAAGTGCATACTACTATAGACACATACCTTAAACTCTAAATAAAATGTTATGGCTAGCAATGACGGAGAAAGTAAAAGGAATGCAAACGTTTAGACTGTTTGCAGATGCGCCTGAAAGGAAATAAAATAAAATGAAAGGTGATCTTGCATAATAACACAGGATATAAAGCGCATTAGGTGGTAATGGTGATGGTTTATGTATGCACAAGTAAAGTTACGCAACAGGAACATTTTCGATACATGCTAAATGTATACATCTTACACACACACGTTTCACATACCTAATATCTACAAACAGCAATGGACAAACATTTACTTAAGCCAATACAATAAGATTTTTGTATTTCTAAAGGATAGATCGTCCTAACTATTTTAAAAGTTAGAAGTATATGCATTATAAGCACAATTAGCGAATTTTTTATTTTTCGCAAAAATATACTCAATATATGGGTTATTCCAGGATATTTACACTGATACCACTGAAAGGCTGAGAACCAGGTGTGGCAATAAATCAGTCTCAAATCAATGTCGATGTAACGGTTAGGTATTTAAAGACACTAAATAAGAACCATAAGCAGGAAGATTTTGTGATCTCGTCGCTTGGACTACTTACCAACAGAATGAAGATATGCTATATAAGTAAAGGTCGTTGTTACTGCTATTCAAGGGAGAAAGAGCAAAAAAGTTTACGCCTACGATTGAGCAAACATAGCAGGTAATAAGATCCTATGTGTACATTACTGAAAGTTAAATGGTCAATTTTAGTTTTACTGTTAGTGAACATTTTTCCTATATGCGTCAAACTTACTTATACTTTCCTTGCGTGGGATAAAAGGAAATTCGGAAGTGTCATGATAGTTTACTGTTCAGTCAACTTGCAATAAATTATGTTTTGAGACAGCTCTTGTGCAATGAAAAGCAAATATAGCTATTTAATACAGACAATAAAGACACTTGTGGGAAATAAGTGCGTCGGAGGCGAGAGCTCTGCCTAACTTAATAGAGAAAGTTTGATTATTACATTAAAGCTGAAAGAGAATTGGAGAGCATTAGCATTGTCTACAACAATATGTGTGATCCTGCTCCAGCATAAATGTTATACCCTCCACAGTATGGATCCCCACCACCCCAGCTCCCACTGCATCATAAAATACTTTTATCAAATCAGCTAGAAAGCAAGAAAATGACTACGGAATGTTATTTTTAGGCTTCCATGAATGGAACTAGTAATAATAAGTCACTCTTTCTACTATATTACATATATACGTGCAGTTATACCACTGTACCATTTTGCTGAAGACTATTACATAGTAAACAGTACGCAGATGATTAAGAGTGAGAAACTGACTGATCTGAATTTGGCTATTCAGAGAAATATGTCACACTCACTTAAATTCACTCAACAATATAAAATGTCCAGAATTCTTACAAAGTACATAGATAAAATGTTGGTGGAACTTAAGTTTTCATTGTCAATAGGAATCCGAATTTCTTATTGAAACTACTCAGTCATTACAAATAAAACAAAAAAATTTCACTTATGTATCATGGAGTAGATTGGTTTTATCCTATGATATGCGTAGTATCATCAATTATGAACAAACTTAATTAATGAACCGCAAATGTGTTACTCAGTTACTTAATTTATTTGTGACAGCTTGAAGAGGGTCAATTATACGAATTGTGAGTAATTTGCATCGGTTACGATTGTTGTCCGTATCTCGGAATTGTTGCATGCTACATTGATATTGGATATATTGATTATTCATGGAAGTTTTATTATCTACTTAGGTGTATGAGTATAGTTAATCAAAATAATAAATACATACCACATCTCCCAGCAGATTGGACTTAGGCTGAAAGCATAGCCCTTAACCGTCTATGGAAAATAGAGTTCGCATTTCTATAACACAAGTAATAGATCTACACATAGTACTTATATGTACTACTATATGTGTAGAGTCTACATTATCCAGGAGCTTCCGACTTGCGTATGTAAACCTACCTATTACTCTGTAATACCTTATACTCTGTATTTTATACAAGATATGAGGTAGTAACAAAAGGTAAGTATTCGGAAAAGAGGCAAATTGAGAAAAAAATGTTTGTTCTAATGTATGAATGGATGAAAGCGTTTTCACAAAGGAGTTCCTGATGACGAGCAAGTGGTGCGTGATGAAGTTCATTTTTCACAAGATAACAAACTGGCGGCACAGGGATGAAATGGTTGGAAACCCTACTGAGAAAAGCGTATTTCTCACCTGAGGTTAGTACTCGTGCTAGATTTCTTTAGTTCCAATGTATAGGTAAGCAGGCAGTCCAAATGATGCACTACCTGACTAACTTTGGAAGGTTTACCCAGTATTCTACAGTACAGTCTAGCACAGTAATACAAACTGCAGTCACATTTTAACAATACATAAAACTGTATTTACTATAGTATCTCCATCCAGATAAAGCTATTTGATTTCATTTCAACTTCAGTAGGACAATACCATAATACTTATTGTATTGTATATAATATTAGCATTATATCGCAAACTTATTAGAAAAGAAACCATATTACATACTACTATGTTATATGATGTATCCTCATTTAACCGATGGGTATACTAAAATGGATACTGCACATAATTCAGCTAGCTCTAAATATTCAGATGGATATTTTGATTACATCCACCCCTATAAGTACGTGTGCATTATGCTTGTATTGCACATAATATGTAATGTAGACACGATATGCGGAAACCTGAATTCTTTATTTTTTTCGCACCAGACCAGAGAAAAGGTGAATATAAGTATCTCGCAGTAGATGAAAGTAAGAGAAGTACCAGGAGCGATATTGTAAGTTGGCTTGGGTGTTCCCATTTCCTCCAAATCTAACCCATCCACACTTTAGTTCATATTGTACAATTAAATATATATGTATCTTTGTAGTCTACATATTCTACTACTCCCACATAGGTAACTTAAAGAGGCTCAGACTCAAATGTAATATATAAGCACTTACTGCATTAGCCAAAGTACAATACATTAGATTGCCACGTAGCTGAGAAGGTTCCTTTCTCGCATTTGTTCACCTTTCTTCCGAACTTAAGTAATATTAGAATAGGCATAAGGATTTCCCTTCGTTGTTTAGCAGGGAGGGAATAAAAGTAGTTCTATTAGTAAAGCAGAGTAAAAAGGAGCTAGACGAACAGAATATAGTATTTGTTTGTGTATTTTATATACATAGGTATGGAGAAAGAATAGGTATTGTGATCGTGCACAGAACAGAGTAGAGAAAGGAGGTAGGTAGAGTAGAGAGAGAACAGAACACTTATAAATGTGCATAGATGTAGGTCAGACGTTGATAGGTCGTAAATCGTGACCAGGGAATTTTCGACCTCACCCGTTAACTCACATCAATGTTCGTCTCCTTACAGACTACATATACATACATAAGTACGAGTACAGTACAGACATATGGGCATAGTAATACTATTTATATAGCTATTACTCTAGAAGTGAGTTAGTGAGTGAGTGAGTAGTAGCTACTACATAAGTAGGTGCAGACTACTAACCATATTCTAAAGCCATGCTTACTTAAATAAGCCGAACTATTCCTCACTCCACTCGCTCACTACTCTTGCCGAAGAGGAATGAATATCACACATGGCAGTATATATAATACCTATTATATTAGCAATGGACACGCTATATGTACAGTAAAGTACAGTAAAGCGGTAAGCTCTGTGAAAAGTTGGATGGATCTTTGGAATCTTTTCTAACAATGAATAAGAATAAGACTAAGTTCCTTCCTCCTAGTAGTATCTTAACGCTTTTATAAGTAAATGCTCTAAAGATAAGTTCCCTTATGCTATAATATCTTATAGTACTACTTGTATTTTCTTAATGTGTATAAATATAGTTCTAGAAACAAGAGGAGACCGTTTTTCTACAAGTAAAGTAAAACACATGCAGCATACTGAAAGAATAACGCACTCTCGACTTTCTTTAGGACTATCTACTGTACTTTATGTACTTGTAATACGTAACACATATTTACTATGTAGGATACGAGGGAAAGACCATACCTACTACCTACATAGTTTGTGGAGGAAGGATATGTATTTGGTATGTAAGTAAGTACACAGACACACGCAAAAGAACCAAACCAACTCATGCAATGCAGCCAAGCAGCTAAGTTAGTTGAATAGTGTTAGCTGAGTTAAGTTTTTCTCAGGGCTCCCGAGACTTTCTTTCTTTGGCCTGGCTTCCTTGGCTTGGTTCTATCTAAATATCTCTCCTTTTCGACTTTCTTTCATTCAGTTCACTCTCCTATTCTCAACATACACTAAAGAGAATCCAGGGAGTAAAGTCTTTGTAAAGAAAAGTACCACGAACTACCATTACATTACATTACGCCACATAAGTAAGTCAACTCATACTATGTTGTATATAGTATGCACTATCCTCAAAAACTCTATCTCTGTTCACTTACTCACTCACTCAGTTGATAAAGGATGGGTGTCTATAAGAATTTAAAACAGAACTGACTGCCCTGGCTGGACAACTCGGGAATTCTCTTCCCTTGCCTTCTATGCTTTCTTTATTGCCTTGCCCTGCTCTACGATTACTGAACAAAATGTACACTGAACAGGTCGCAGGTGCGTTATCCCTGCAATGTGCCCATGTATCTTCTGTTTTTGAAAAGCTACTGACTGCTCCGAACTAGTATAATCTACTTTTTCAAAGTTACTATATATTCTAAGTAAGTTGAAATGTTTTGCAAAATTTCATATGCTGAAATGATATCAAACAAAGCATCTGTAGGTATAAGAGGGTATTATTTGAATTATATTAGGGAGACAACTATTATGATATGATGTGAAAGTATAAGTACCTGGGACTGCTGGGAAATATCAGGTAGATATAAGTATATGTGTGTATTATAAGAAGAGGAGTGTTTAGGAAGAATACGGAATCCATAGAGATGCATATTTTATTTAGTATAGTATATGTGCATACTTATGTAAGAGAGGTATGTCACATTGGCCACTAAGAAACGGAAGGAAGTTAAGTTCGTCGTCATGAGACTGGAGAGAAGAGAGTTGAGTTCAGTTGACAAGAGAGAAAGTAAAACGAGCACAAGTTTAGCATTTGCTTCGGTATAAAATTTCCATAAACTCAACTCCACGACATGACATGGTGATTCTGGGGCTGAGCTGAGTGACTTTGAGTTAGATCAGACGTCTTGGCACAGAACCTCACTTTGTTATCCCTTGTACTTATAGCACATTAGATATAGCATTCTAGGTATGTAGTATGCACCAGTGTACCTGACCTCCCTATAGTAGACATAGACTACAAACATTTTGCATGGGAAGTAACTACATGAGATCGTAAGCAACTCTGTTGATACAGATACAAGCCATTATGTATGGTTACCTTTTATTGTGCCTTCATTACATTTACATAATATGTACAATTAAGTTTATAAAGCTGTAACAGGCAAATTATGTTGTATTAAATACAACAAACGCAAATGTAACTAAACTTTTAGTATATCAGTACAAAATAAGACTTAGCAAGGAAAATATAAATTCTTTATTCCACAAATCACTACGGGCAGGATTTTACATACACGTAATATCCGAGCAAAAAGGTCCCCAGTCCTCCGTATTTTAAATTGAAGTGATAAAAGAGCTAAACCATTTAATCTAAACAGTAGTACAATGAAAAACTTTCAAGTGCAGATAGATATATTTCTGTAATTTACCATCGTGCATGTAATTCATTGAGTTTTAGTATGGAGTATGTAATATTATTTATTCATATAATTGCGTGTTTAATTCTAAAAAATCATAATACATGTTTTTACTGTCCATAATGTGCTTAAAAGATCAATTTAAAAAATCATAATACATGTTTTTACTGTCCATAATGTGCTTAAAAGATCAATTTTGGGTTTAGCGTGGTCTTCTATGAAAAATGCACATATACGTACATACTACGTACGTAATATACAAAATCATGCTAACTGCACCATATGTACTAAAAATGATGTTTCAACTCTCGATGACAAAGGTGCTTGAATTGTTACAAAGGTTATGGAATTAAATAACACTGGCTGTAGTTTGTGGAGTTAGGTAAACTTTAGTAGAGCAGCAGAAAAATGCTTGAGGGCAAGATTAAAAGATTTGGCACGTTGTACATCCACTTATATTAATATGAAGAAGGCTTCACGAGCGATGATCTCGGAAAGTTGTGGTTCCCTAGTTCGTAACGCAGTATGTGTAAAGGAAGTGAAACCGTATAATGTACAAGGAAAACAATGGAGAGAGAAAGAGCGGACTAAAATTACCGAGCCAGCCAGCCAGTTGTTAAATAGGCCTGAAGCTGTACAAAGGAAAAATGTATATTTTCATTCAATTTGGTAAATGGTAGGAGTATGACTTTGTGGGTATGTTTTCGCTTACGAGAAAATTACAAAGGTTCAGCTTAACAAGCTGTGGAACACAACGGAGTTGTGTAATCCATTTTATATTTGCTCTCAATAAGATCTTTCAGGAAACCGCTGCTACTGTCTGTTGCCACTGCTATCCTCATATCTACTATCTGTACATACTACAGTACTATAACCTACCTACGATGTTATTTTTGCTATCTTCATTTCAGTGTTTGGCTGGAGCTGGATGGTAAGAACCAGGGTAACCTAACTTAATGTAAAGGAAGAAAGAGTAAAAGTAATATAACGCACGGAATCCTTTCTAGATGATTATGGTACATAGGAGCTAGCAGATTAGTTAGTTGTGGTATATGAAGTATAAGTAATAATATGAATTTAACTTCCCTCCCTGAAAGAAAATACATACAGATAATATTCATAGCCTACAGAAAATGAGAATGGAGAGGGTATACTTGGTGAGTGAACTGTCAAGGGGGTCCTTAATGAAATCAGCAATAGACACTGTTTTTCTAAGTAAGGGTTTAGAGAATAGTCGAGTTTTAGTTAAGTTGACTTGAGTTCGCTTGGGAGTCTTTCAACTTCTCATCCTTTTTGTGAAGGAATCATACTAGTGCTTTCTTCCTGGCTTGGCTCCCTTTCTTTCTTTACCTTATTCTTACCATTACTACTTCTTCCTTTCACCGAATCCCTTTCTTTCCTTCCTTTTGTGAAATGTGATGTGATGATACAGATAGAATTCACCAGTAAGTAACTAATACACAGAAGAAGGTAAGTAAAGTCAGACTCACAATTCACAAATACTACGAAGCTAGGCGAAGGAACTGAAGGAAGCCAAAGTCGAGCCAAGCCAAGCCAAGCCAGCAGAACAATTGGAATTAGCTTTGACTAGCCTATAGTCTACAATTCATCTAGAATCTAGACTTACTTAGACCCTCGTTCCGCCAAGCTAACCAACCCACGATTAACCAAGTTGAACGAGCTTGTTTGTTATACAATCACAACATCTTAGTTAGCTTTCTATATGGTACACACTACTTTCTTTCCTTATATTATGGAAGTAGCTCTATAAACCATACATTTAATTCCATATTCCCTTTCCTAGCTCTTCCACAATTTATTTTGCCGGAATTATTGTATTGCAACAGTTTTCAGCACTCCCATTAAAGCATCCTATGTAGTAGTATATATCTTACCCTTCCTACTCATGCTAACATTAAACTTCCAAACTCACGATTTTTTACTCTTTACTATGTGCGGAACACTTTTTTATCTGCAATATTGTCTACCAATAAAATGTTACATTAAAATATAAGTTTACAGATAGGTAGCTAACGCTACAGTAGTAATGTTGATTGAAATGGCATATTTGGATTTGTATAGTAATCTTTATGCCTTATATTATTATAAGAGTGAAAAGTCATGCCCTTCACGCTAGTCACTAAATTTTTACTGTGATAGGTTGAGCGCTTTGTCGATAAGTTTGTATTCTGATATCTGACTGTTTTGTTGGCACTTGCCAAGTAGGCAGTGCAGTGGTAGTGAAGTGGAATGGATGCAGGGAGTAAGCGTATGAGCTACGTAATGCAATGCAAGGAAAGAGAAAGCTTACTTTTGCCATATGTAATAGAAAGATAGAGTATGAAACTAACTGGTGGTAATGGGCATTACACTTCAGGGTCAATTGTTTCGACGAGACCATTAGTCAGTATTTTTACCCTCTTCTGTAAAATAAACCGTTTCGTATAATGGCATATCTCTATGTTAAAGCGATTATTATAGAGTTTTCAGTTCCTTCCTTCCTTCTCTTAACTCTAAACCAAATTCAACTCAACTAAACTATGTAGGACTTCCCTATTTACTGTTGTAGTTGTATTTAGTATTACATAAGCGCAAAAATGCACACTGGGCTAGGTACTAGGTACCAGCATTTTATATCTACGTATATGCATTTGAAACTTCAATATAATATTTATTGCTATAAGTGTATAAGCACATTGGAGCTATTTAGGTCTGGTTGCATGGTGCAGGTACGTACTGATACTACCTAAAAGGACCTCTTTAGGAGTACTAGGTCTACAGCTGTGCCGATGATGGTGTTGTATGTAATGCATATGGAAGAAAGAATTCTCCAACTATACATACTACTTACTACATACATACATACAGATATCGTACTACAAACATCAGTTGCTGAGCTGTAGGTAATGGAACATTAATCTTCCATCCCTCTCCTCTCACTCCATTTTCTAGGATTTCTTCGTCTAAATTCCCTTTCTATCTTTCCATTCTGGTTCACATGAACTTTTCCTTATCCCCATTGAAAACATTGGCTTCCTTTTCTCGCTTGCTAAACTAATGCTTCCAGGCGACTTTATATTTGTTCACAAAGAAAGAATCTGGCAAAGGTGACTGGACTCAACTGGACTTTATCTAGTACAAACACATAGGTATCTATTTACCTACACTTTCATAAATACCGTGTCCAAGGTTTTCTTTAGCATTATCAGCGCTTGGATATTTACTACTGTGTTAACATGTATGTACAACAAATATTTTATAAATTGGTATAATATGTGAGCTGGTCCAATTTTTGACTTTGCATTCGATTTTTCTGGTCTTTGGAATTCATAATGTTTAAATAAATTAGTATAAATTGAACAAATGTTATGACTTGTGGGCTTTGTGGTATTTGTTAAGTAAAGCATGCATAATAAAATAAACTATAACTGATGGTGTAATTTTCTTAATTGTTTTCAGGTAGCGGCGTGGGGTTTGGTGGCTTTGGTGACTACCACCTGGACTCGGGAGACAATTTTGTACATTGTAATATTACAACATGTACTGACACCTATCGATCATTTATCACCATAATCATGCAACTTTGAATCTATCTGTTTGTACAGCACTTCCTATTTAGTCTTATTATTATGACCGTTGTCTACGTGGGTGTGTTTTCGATCATTTTTCACAATTTTACAGCATGCAGAACTACGACGGACGCCCAAAAGTGCCAACAGGCTTAAATCTCCACACAAAGACCGTAGAAATGAATACATACCAGATAATTCAACCAACATAGTTAATTTCCAATGGCTCCTGAAATGGGGGATAATACAGGATAGTAGAGAAAGCATAGTATATGGCTACTTATCAATAATATGCATACAACATGTCTGACTTACATAATAGGCTTGCTATATTTATCCAGGAATCCACTTTCGCTTTTAATACTCACAATTGAACAATATAGATACCTATGATGATAGAAATCTTGTAAAATTATAATGCGTTATGAGAAAACTAGCAGATGATATAGAACGAAGCAAAAATTATTCTTCATGGATTGTTGTAGGAAAATCAATCTTTTTTTTGATTTTTAGTGATCCATGTAACATGTGAAGCAACCAGAAAGCGTAAAGCGAATAATAATATTTTCATATCATATGCATTTGTGTCAGACCCTTACATTATCCCCTTAGACTAGCTCGACCCTAGGCGATCATTTAATCCTTCTCCGCATACAAGATAAATAACGGAAATTTCATAGTTTATAAAGTGAAAATATATTGACGAATAAAATTACTAGTACTTTAGTACATACGCAATATGCAGTATGATCTTTTGCACATATGAACATACAGGTCGTATTCTGCGTCATGTGATATCATGTATACGTAATCCTTTGTGTATTCCTCAGTCTTGCTATCTAAGTATTTTAGCCCTTTGTCCATTGTGAAATAACTGTGAACTGGGTTTCTATTGCTGTGCATGAGTAGTGTGGGTGGAAAAAATTAAATGCACAAGTATGAGCGCTTGTTCGTACGTATACTCTTCCATACCCAAAGTCCTATAGATGTGATACCATTTAGTACTAGTATAAAATGTCATTTATACTCTCCCTATATATTTTTCCTGGCTCCCCTAGTTTTCCCTGGCAATGATTGTTATGCCTGAAGGGATGGACAAAATCGTATTAGGACATGGTGCGATGCAATGACTCTTTTCAACGAGAAAATGCACTTTGGCAGCCATCAGCGGTTGAAATATCGAGTTCTTTACATTGGACTTTGTATTGAGCTTGACCATAAAACTGTGATGCAGTCTTGTCCTGTCCTGAGGAGAAATGCCAGATCACATCAGAAGAGACCAGAGAATTTTGGTGAACTCCACATCCATCTCCTTTTTGAGTACAATGAGTTTTCTCCCCTTCCAAAAACACATTCACATTGTACATATATCTACCTATGTACATTTTGAACATTTGTAAAAGTGCATAGAGAATTTTCTCATCTACTCTGCAGATCTATCCACAGAAAGCGTTTTGAAATTTTATAAAATATCTTCACAAATCCCCCAGTCTATTTGTAGTAGATATCCCTAGAACAACCTTTGCATACATTTTTGCAACTCTTTCCTACCACCACTAACACTACTGTTCACAAACAGGCTATCTATTACATAAGACATTATGCATTAGTTAATTTGGTGATTATGTTCTTTGCATACATTTCTTCGCATTTCTTAGTGCCAGTAGTCAAGTTTCGAATGTTAGATGTATGAACGAAGGAGAAATAAAAGAAAATGAGTTCTACAAACTCAGGATTTAGCTTACGTTATAAATATTTAGAAAATTTTGTCAAAGTATCATTATTCAGATGCGGTAATAAGATATCACTATGAGAAGATGCAGTACTTGACCACTCATGCATGTCAATGTGTGCAACAAATATGACGTAATGTAATATTATATGCATATAAGTACTACGAGTATAGATTCTTTACAGTTTTCTCCACTATATTTATATATCGAGAAAAGTACTAGTACTATTATAAAATTTCTGTGTTGCACAGCACATTCTATATAATATGTAGTAGTAAGTACGTACATATATTTATTCAATGCAACTTTCATGTATATTGCTTAAGAAATCGTAAACCCCGAATGGAATGTGGTGTCCATTCCCACTACTTCAGCCGTAAAGTGAAGGCCTAAATATGCATTGCATGTAGTAAAATATGGAATCTCATAATATTATTATTGATTATATCACTGAAAAGCCTACTGTATGGTACACACTACAAGCAATGGAGGAGATATGAGCACTTTGAGTTTCTGGTCTGTTGTATAGTGATGCAGTATTAAATGGTCAATGGTCCGATCGCACCACATAAATGCATCTATTGGTTTCCGTATCGCCTTTCATCTGAAGTACTTACTTTGGTCCGGCTTTGGCTTTGGCTTCATGCTTAAACTCATGCTAGAGAATTGTGGGCAAATGTAGTGCACAATTGTGCAGGCAATCGCATTCAAAGTGTTGTTTGATAAGTATGTGGCAATAGATTATCCGTATATGGATAAATGGTAGCAGCAGTACACTACACATATTGCCCACACATATTGTACTACTAAATAGAAGAGGATGGATGGACGCATGAAAAGAATGATAAATTTTCCTAGATTGGGTTTACAATGCAATTTGATGCCATCATAAGCTATTCATTTTTCTCTGGCTTCTCTGTCAGCAACGTAATTACATTCAGTTCAATACAGATGTATTGGCCTGCTTCCTATATATCTATGTTGTTCTATTATCTGTCTATTCATATAAAAGCTTAAATTATGTGTTCAAAAATGCTTTCTCCGAGTGCGAGTGTATAGTGTATGGGCTTGCCTAAATATCATATGGAATGGACTTAGAAAGGTGCTTGAGCAAATTCCAAAAGTATTTTATAGACATGTGTAATATATGCCTATACTGTTTGGGCTTATTTTCAAAATAAGAATACATATTGTATTACTAGTCACTATAAGAAATAAATATCTCTATCTCCAAGTGCCTATTCTACTTATATGCTTACTGCACCTAGTACACTTATATTTATATGAATTTATTTGTATGATACCTATACATACGTACGACTACAGATAAAGTGCTCTGCATGCATTTGGATGTTGGATCAAATGATTCTCTGAATGAAACACAATTGTGTTCTGTAAGCATTATCTATAGAAGATTTCAGGAAATTGGAAATAACTATTCTACAATGGAAAAGGGAAGCCTTAGTGATAATTTTAATATATTTGGCAAGAGTACTTATATTTTACTTGCTATTAGTATGTTATGTCTTCATAAGGACCTATACGTACTTATAGTAGTGTATTAACATTAAATATGTATGCATGGCTTTTAGGAATTATATGTATTAACTAATACATAGTAGAAGTGTAATTTATTAGAAGAGTAAGAAGCAGTAGGCATGTACGGTATAAGGTAGCTCAACTTGATATATTCTATTCTTCTTCCATATTATTCTGAAGTCAATACATTTCATTCTTCCTTCTTTGATAGAAATTCAAGAAAGTTCTTATATAACGTACGTGTGGATGCTCTAATATTACTTTCAGCTTGCCTTTTTGAGTTATGACTTTACTTACGTCGGGACTGAATATGTAGCATGGCACAGCAATAGTGGAAGTTCGCAGACAGGCATATGTATAGTACGTAAGTATATAAATGAATTGAACATCTTCTCTTCTTGTGTATATAACCATATCAAATCGGACATAAAATTTTGCATTACACAATTCACTCCATATCCAACCATGTAATATAATTTTTGAAGGAAATATTTTTGGTGTAGTTCCCCATAACATTAGCTAGAAGACGGTAGACCAGACCAGGCAGCCTAGGCCAGATCATGCCAAGTCAAGCTATCTATATTACTTACATAAATATAGCTAAAGATGGGTCTTATCTTTCCCCAAGCTATTCATATTCTGCTCTGCGATATGATATCAGTCAGATAGGAGAAGGCGAATAGATTTATGTGTAGATAATGCAAAAGCTTCAAGAATGGAAGTTTATAGATTCACTCATGAATGATTTTACTTTCACGACACTTTTCTCTCAATAATAAAACGTTTCTTCCCTTCTCTTCCCACTTACTCGCTCGTAACTAATCGGACATTAAAATTTGAACACTTTTCATTTTATAAGAATATCATATTGCTTTCCCTTGAAGAAATGACTTGTACGATCACTATTTTAACAGCAATGAAAAGCCTCACATTTAATATTACCCGTTTGCATTGTATGTACAAATATCTATAACTATTTAAGGCCGATCTGATCATTTCATGGCTCTGTAATGCTAAGGTTTTATTTTAACATTTTTTGAAGGTAATTTGCATATAATTCATAAAAGTAGATACATATCAAGTGAGAAATGTTAATATTGGAAAGTAAGCTCGTAAAAATCAATCATAATATTTCTGTGGAAAATTACTAAAGGTCTTTTCCAGAGTCCACCTCAAATGTCGACCTTTAAGGTACGTAAATTTCCTTCCTAAAGGTAATTTGACACAAAGATTATTAATACAACTTGAATAACATAACGTAACCGTAAGTAAAATATAAGGAATATCCCAAAAACTATTATAATGTAAATGTGAATGTGAAGTACGTACATACGTTACTGAGACTATAATATATGATTTTACCAAACACTGAAACTAACTGAGTCACCTAAAGCATTCTACTAATATAATGTGAAAGAGCTAAAAGTAATTTTATGTTTGTCGCTCGGTTTGACTTTTGTTATATATAGCAGAATTCTTTGAAAGTAATTTATGACTTGATGGTTTATTTGACTTACAATTAGGTAGTTTATGTGGGATTTTAAGTGGATAGGAATACACAGAGGATTACTCGCATAAGAGTAACAGCAAGAAGGGAAAGGTAATCACAAGGAGAGAAATGTTAGATGTTGCGTTCACATTAGTAAGGAATTGTGAGAGCTAGCGCAGTTGGTTTCGACTTCCCCGTGTCAAGCTCCAGTCCACACACTGGATAAAGTTTGCTAAATGTACATGCATTTGTCTTTTTTCTTAGTTTCTGCCAAAATAATTGCTAAGAAATTTGAGGTTTTGTTTGTGCGCGGTGAGAAGTTAGCAGTCTGTCACTTCATTTGAAAAGAAAACCAACAAATATAACTTACGACTTTGGTTCATTCTATTCATTTCCTTACCAACCTCTTATTTTCCAGCTCCAGGTTGACTGATCTAATGAAAGGCTTTCTGACACTTCTTACTACTTATACATTATATACATATACACACACCCACAACTTACTCTTTTCATTATTCCTCCTACCACATAGGTAATGTAATAATATCAACTCTGAAATGGCTGTGCCATTGTATGTGTATTATTGTACTTATATTCCCGGTACTCTTTCTTTCACAGTGAACTCTGCTACTGAGAATTACTCTGTGTCCTGTCCCTGTCCTGTCCTGCTCGTGTAAAAGTGGTGAAACTAAGTTGCTAGTCCTTTATATTTAGTGTATGTACTTAAGTGTGTATGTTCCGAAAAAGGCTATTCTTTCTCAGTTAACTTTTGCAGTCTTATTTGAAAGTTAAACTTTTTTGCAAAGCCCCCTTCGTGCTATGGAAAATGTAGTTATAAGTAGATATGTGTATTACTTTCCCAGGTACATATTTAATACTTTAGCTACTTAAGTGCCAATTTTATACTGTAACACTTGCTTTCTCTAGCATTTTCTTTTCCAACTAAAAATACAACAGGGTAACGCAACAACACAGACTACTCTTATTTAGAAAGGGAGAAAGAAAAGAGCAACAGAACGAGTTTCCCAGCATGGAATATTGTTTTTCGAATAAAATATACTCAAAGTTAGTGTCCTTTGTGAGGAAGAGAATTCGTTTTCCATGGAAATCATACTCCCTACTGGTCCACCTTTTGACCTGCCTTAGCAAATAGAGAATCAAACCAAGAGGAAAAGGTACATACACACGAAACCGAAAAGAATACACATAAAATATAATAAATATGCACATAGCACTTTTAAAACAGCCAGAATCATAAGAGTGGATATACCAACTGCGTGTAAGACGGGGGACATAATCGACTATCAGGAACAACCTCTTTTGCTTAGCACTAGGACCACTTTGCCACTTGAGTAGGTACCTCTACCTCAGACTTAAATAACATTTGCTGTTACTTATATGCCGTGTAATGTTATATGGCCACTAAAGTTTTCTTGTAAACAATACACTACTAGCTGTACAATATATGTTTTGTTTGTATTGTAGTTTTCGTCAAAGATTTTATAATGCTAATACATATATAGGTATAGGTATAGGAACATTCCACATGATTCCTATAGCTTAAACAAGAGCTTATTGTCAAATAGCGGATCTTATTCTTAACCAAGTTCTCGATCCTCTCTTATATTTGCACAATTCTCTTGTGAGGATAATAATGGAAATTTGAACGTATATATTTTGCAGATATGAATTTGGCTGGGTTGGGTAATACATACTGTAAAGACTTCCATGTAATATGTATGTGTAGTATAATGAAAGGGCCTACATTTATGTAGGTAACGAAGAAAGCATTGTATGTATTGTAACTAGCAAACAACGGATCTTTTTCTTCGATGAGCTAAAGCGAAGGACAGAGCAGTCTTCTTTCTGCTCTGCTGACTGGTTTGCTTTCTTGTTTCTTAGTTTGCTTGGCTTGGCTTGGCTGCATTCAACCCTGTGAACTGAAAAGTGGTGAAAGAATAAGAGGCGAGCTGACACGGTATAAGGGAGAGGACAATAGGAGGACAATGAGACGATAAAATACGGTCAAATAATGCAAGAGAACATGAAAGGAGACGCTGTGGGATGCTTAAGCACAAGTGGTTGTGTAATTAAATAGACCAGAAAAATTGGAATACCTCCGCAACTATCATTAATTTCCTCAGGGTGTCAACGTGGCTTTTGTCTCTTGGATGCCACGCTGAGACTCTTCCTACTTTTGCGCTTCCTAGACTAGCTGGGCCCTTCCCTGTACCATGTCATCTTTACGTCTCGTATAAAACCCACATATAAGTAGGTACTGTATGTCTGCACCTACTACGTTCTTATTAATACCTTGTGTGAAGTGTATGCATGTCTAATAACATTACTTTCACTTTTATGTGTGTACGATGTAGATAGTTGTATGTACATATAAGAGTTTTCCTCACTTCTTGGAAAGCATATGTAGCTAAGTTTTTCTCATGTGAATCTTTGTGATCAATGTGAATCCTTAGAAGACAGAAAAATGTCTTTCCCACTTTTATTCTCACATGGGTGTCTATACTTCGATTTTTATACAAAAATAATCTAGTTTCCACATTTCAGTAATTACTAGAGGTAAGAACAAGCGAATTCTAAGTATTGGAGAGCGCATTGGAGAGAAAAATATCCTATGAACCCAACATCAATTTTCCTAAACCTTAGTAAAAGACGTGCGAAGAAGTTGTTTGATAAGTAGGCAAAATTTTGCAGTGTCACATACATGTCGCCACACCTTAACGATTTTCACAATCAGTTTCATTGTCATTCCAACAAGCCGCCAACATGCCACAAAATGAGTTCACTACATCAAGCCAATCACTCATCTATGAAATTCATTAATCCTCTTCTCAATCGCTCACAAATGCTAAAAAATGAGTTCGGGATGAGAATGGATGGGAAAAAGATTTTCTACTGACATTGGGTTGAGGGTGACTCTGACTTTTATCTTCAGTTTTGCAGGCATCCCATCACTAACTAGTAACTAACTGCTACTACAGATATTTATTCTCAGTAGGATACCTATATAAGGGTAGACATAGTTTTTAACAATAATATTTAAACCATAATCACACATATGCAGCTAGCAAGGCAAATACCACTAATTATATACCTATTACATATCGTTATTGGAATATGGAGAGCAAAGGACTTGAAACTTGAAAAGATCCATATTTAAATGATTACTAGTAGGTACCTACACCTATGCATATTTTATTCATTTTTACAAGGCAATAGGAATGTGAACTTGTAATTACTACAGATATATTAAGAAAAACGAATGCAAATTGCTATCAAAGTAAAGGCATTTTCCTTTCCTCACCGTGCCGTGGATGAATAAACATGAAAAATTGTTAAGTAAATAATTTCTAAAAATAAATTTTATTCATAGAGTAGCGTAATGTGTTTATGGAATATAAGTTTTTTGTGGTAACATTACTATACTGTTTAGATTGACAATACAGTAAGCACTTTAGTTAAGTTATGTTTGAATTGACATCTTCAATCTCTACCTAATTAGGCAATCATTAAAACGAAATTAATTTAAGGTTAATGCATTGAAATTGCACAATCTCAACTATGTGTTCTACTTATTTGTATATCTAAATATACTTCCAAGTTCGTCTAGTACTACGTAATCTGTGAACTAATAATAATTAAGTAAAAAATGAGACCGAAATACTACCTATCGAAGTAGAAAATTTGTCGTTTAAACCCTCATTTGTGTTTAATGAAACAGGCAGGAAAGAGATTAAAGTCCTCAGTTGATATTTCTTCCGTTGACTTTTGTGTTCTTCATCATCTATGCGCTAGCAAGTTGCTGAAAGATAAATATTATTTCACATGCGTGCACACAGAAGTAGTAGGCCCCAAAATGGTAAGGAAAGGTTTTAGACTTTACAGCCTACTATGTAGATACATATACAAATGCCTCTTCTGTTTTCATTCATGGTGGCTGGGAAATAAAAGTTGGTAAACACGGAGAAAAAACGGAAACAGTCTTTGCTGCTTTATGACTCTGCAGATAAATAATGTTTAAATGAGATGACTAGGACTATATGGCTATAGTAGCTACTGTGTACATGTATAAGAAGAAAAGGAACGAAGAATTCTTCGTCGCTTTAGAATAAATATGCCTGAAGAAGCAGAAGGGAAGCTTTCTCATCTCCTTCAAAGTCAAAGTCACTAAATTCTTTAGTTAAGCTTAGCCTTTACCCCTACATAGTTGTGGAAAACTTAAATTTAACGAATAATAAAGTAAAGAATATCATTCACCAAATTCGAATGCCATGTTTACTTTGCCGGAAGCACTTGCTGGTTGTTGCACTGCATCTTGAAGTTCTAAATTTAACTGTGCACAAAAACTTAAGGTGGGTACATATACCTATCTTAATATAGCTACATAAATTTCACAGCCTAAATAGTTAATATTCATATCTTCCACATACTTAATACTATTCTTACATAAGTAGAAAGCATCAGTGTTTTAGTTTCATCAAAACTAAAGGTAAAAGCGCCTGTGCTTGGACGTATTATGCAAGGACTCGAATTTTTATAATGCATGACGTGACTAATGAAAGTATGGTGTACAAATTGAGTTTTTATAATAAAAAAATTGAATTATCTAGGTATCTCCTTTAGGATAAGTGTTGTAGATGGATATAGTCATATTACATTACACTAGAATATATATTGTTTGTGTGTTACGCATAAGAGAAGGAAGGGGCCCTAATGAGATAAGTGAGAAATTTAATTTAGCAGCACTCGAGTCTTGAGCTTAGAAAACCTCCTGCAAGTGTTATGTAGCGATATAACAACTGGAACTGGCAGAGAGGGGGTTTGTGCCATTTGTATATCCATAGGTAGGTAGGTATCAACTCGACTCCCATGAAATATTTACCGAAGAAACGTACGATGAGTTGTCTTAAGGAGGGTTGAGGATTCCGTTAATTAAATACCCCCACATGTGAATTTTTCCTGGAGCTAAATTAACGATACGATTTTGTTACTAAGAATTATACTTACTCCTATTTCGTGTATATTAGTATATAACGAGAAGATCAACTTTCACCACTCTTTAGTCAACACAACTTCTGGTCGTATATTTTGCGTAGGTATTTTACAGAATCCTTGAAAATGAGCAATATCGTCAAAGTTAAGTATACTAAAGGAGGTTACTTATAATGTTCGTTTTCTGCGTACAAGATATTCACGTGCACACAACCCTCCTTGGAGTTGGAAGAGTGTCACGAAAAATTGCATTTGTTGATACAAGTATTTGCCTATTTTTAGATTACTTAAGTCGAATAGGGTAAAATGTTTGTAATTTCATCGCTTGCATTCAACAATTTCCAAGGTTTTGCAATCGGAAACCATTTAGTAAATGCTGTCAAATAAATAAACTGGAACTAATCCACACATAAAGACTAGCGCAGCGAATTAATATAAGTTTGAGTCTAATATGAATGCGTAAAAATGTAAGATGTACCCCCCGTACCCATTGAGATGGTCCGATTTGGACGTTGGGGCATTGTGAGAAAGTAAAATTTATCCTTGCATTGAAGTCCGTTAAAACAATTCAAAAATGTTTAACGGTTTAAAAGTTACAAAACATATAAAACAAGATTATCCCCATATCAACCCATTTTGCCTATTAAATACAGATAATCACCATAGAAACCCATTTTGATTATAATATACAAGATTATCACCATAGCAACCCATTTGCCTATTAAATACAGATAATCACCATGGAAACCCATTTTGATTATAATATACAAGATTATCACCATAGCAACCCATTTTGCATATTAAATAACATTTCATAGTATACCTTGTTAATTTATGTCTAAGTGGAAGCGGTATGAAATATTTCCAATACCGTTGATTCTATTTCGCCTATAAAAATGAAGACAAGGTGGATGCAGTGTCTAACATTTCAATACCCCAATTTCTCGATTTTGTATTAAAATGAAGACAAAGTATAAGCAGTCATAAGTCATGGACCAATTTTGGTCATTTTCAATAGGGTTTCTAGGCAGCAAAGAGACATGTTGTATACCAAGTTTCATCACCCTACGTCAATGCGTTTGGAAGTTAGAGTGTTTCCGGACGAACGGACGGACGGATGCACGGACGCACGTACAGACGATTACATAAGCCAGCCTCGCACACTCGGTCGGGCTAAAATGTAAGATGGTACCCCCCTGTACTACTTGAGATGCTCCGATTTGGACCATTTTCATTCCCCTGCGAACTATGATATCAATGAACATGAAGACCAACTTTGGTTGAAATCCGTCCAATACAATATTTCAATGTTTCAATGTTATTTTGTATACAGACGAACGGACGGACTGAACGAACGCATTACAAAGCTGCGCTAGTAATAAATAGCATCTTTGTCGAATTCAACAATTTCAAAGTTTCCATTAAATTCTCAATTCTAGCCTGCCCCAACTACGTACGTAACAACCAGGTTACGTACTTCCGATTATGCGTTGCCTAGTAAACCTTACCCCAGGTTACGTACTTCCGATTATGCGTTGCCTAGTATACCAAACTCTACGTTATGTACATTATGAGCAACGGGCGGCAATCCCCATGGTAAATTTCGAAAGATCGAAATTGAGTAGAGATCGTGACGTCATAGGGTGAGTTGCATGCGATATTCCGACCTCCATAGATTGGGTGGCTAGGGGGTTGCCTAGGGGTGGATATTCTCTCTTGAATTTGATAGTCTGAGATGACGACATAGGGTGCGTTGAAAAATACTCGGGAATGCCGCTCCTTCTCATATATATTTATATCAGGTATTCTTGCGTAATGAGCAACAAATACTATAACCGAATCTAGGGAGCTACGCTAACACGTGGGACAATAAAAATGGTATTCACAGATATTGTATGCAAAATAGTGCCATTTGTTTGTGTCATTTAATATTCACACCCCTGCAGAATGCATTTCAGAAATAGGAAACTTTATTGATGCAATCGGATTTGAACTTGAAATGGAATTCTGCGTACGGTGTGTGCTGTCACTGTTTTTCAATGCAATTTGTACAAGAATTCCCTATACAAAAACATAATGCTTAGAAAACAAAAGTGCATTACGTACTTTATGGTACCTACGAAGGATATTCTTCCATATCTTAGTATTATAGGTAGGTACTTGTGCATTGCATTTTCCAACACCATGCTTACTATTTTTACGAATTTGTTGTCCTTCCCCTCTTAGGATTTGCATGTATAAAAATACACTACTAGGTGAATCATTGTCAGCCATAACCTTTGGTATTCTAGGCTAGGATGATGTTTCTTAAGGGTGTACTTCCTGAATGCGAATTCCATTAGCAAGGAATAACAAACAGCACTAGCGATATAAAATATCTTGTAAACTATCTAAAGAAACAAACAAAAGAAGTCAGAGATCTTATATTATAATATAACATCAAAGTAGCTTAACAACTGCGTATTGTGAATCTGGTCAAAAAGTGGATACAATTCCTTAAGGGAGTACATTTCTTTATTTGCTATAGTATCTACAAATGTCTATTAAAATGCCAACGCATTTTGCTTAGTAATATGGTATACTATAAACTATAGTACTACACAATATGTAGCTTTTCCTAGTGATAGAGAGTTCTTATGAAAACGTTGTAAGAAACTGTAGCTTTGGTTTCAGTTTCAGTACCCAGAAAGCGATACAACTCTACTTCGCTTTGAATTTATTCGGCAACACAGAGTACACACTACAGTCAGTTGAGTTGAGCTTTTGCTTTCAATGTGTAATTGTGTATATAAAAGAAAGCAGGCAATGTAAGTAAACTGATACACTTGATGCACTGCAGCAGTACCTATAGTATTTGTATGTGCAGCGTCTATATAGCAATTGCATACTTAGAAAATATATGAAGAAACGAAAAAAGAAAGCAAGAGAAGCAATATCATTAAAAATTCAAGACAAGCACAACATTACTTTCTGTAGCTATCTTCTGCTCCTCATTGTCTTTTCAGTTCTGCTTCCAGTTTCCTTTTCCATTCTACTAATAGAAAGAAACCCCTGAACGCCCTATCACAGTATTCTATTGTTTCTCTGTTCTCTCTATATTTACAGACTCCAAACACTGATTCCATTAAAGTATCAATATAAGTAGAATCTCCGTGTTCTTGTAGTTTCCTGTGCTTACCTAAAGATAGTATGTAAGATACTTAATATAAAATCGACTATGATTTGCATTTGCATACACTAATATCTTGTTCAACCTTCCAAATGGTCCCCGCATCATTTCCTTCACGACTTGGAATGAATACCGTTTCTTATTTTAAAATCAACTACTGCACTCTGCATGGTAGTGGTGCGTTACGAGGTTCTTACGTGTGCGTGTACATGTTACTCAAAACATAAAAATACAAAAACACACGCAGCCTATGTGTAGTATTTGTTGAATAATGTACATTCCTTTCATTTCTGCTACTCACGACATTTCCCAATTCAATGTAATAACTATTTTGTCACCACACAAAGATATCTTCCTGAGCCCAGTGTACCGTTATGTAATATCTTGTACAGATCTAATGCAACCTAAATTCAAGATGAAGTGGGTTGAAAGATGTATAGAAATCCTTAGTAAAAGCACAGTAGCATCACCCTCAACTCAAATCCTCATCAATGTTTCTATGAGCACTAGCACCGGTTTATGTTAGGGGAAGCTTTAGCACATATTTAGATATCGACTTTACACTACTATATAAGGAGTAGGTTTCCGTGCTATGTACTTCTAAGCAAAGCCAACTATAAGGATAGAATGTTGTAGTTGATTTTGATGGTGGATGTGTGCATTGTATACAGAAGTCATCAAGCAGCCGGTCGGCGGTAAAAACTCTTTCATTAAATACTCCATTTATTTAGAAATCTGCTCTGGCATTTTTCAACACTTGTGTAGTAATGGTTAGGCAGAAGGCAGCTACTGGTACTTATTACTCTTGTATTTGCGAATGCATGCATGCATTTCAAATCTTTTGATAGGAGCGTTCAATCTTCGTCGTTAGGTTGTATTAAAGGAAAGGATGGCAAGAGTGCCATCAGCTATCTTTCCGCACGAGATTCAGAAAGTCGAAGGCAATGTTAGGGAATCTTGTTTTGGTTAGCACGAATATATGTTCATGCTCCAAGGCTCCGGCTCCAATGCTAGACGCAACGGAAAGGTACACAGGTACAGATACAAAGAAAAAGTCAAGTAAAGGGAAGCTTATTTGTCATGACAAGAGTCATGAAGAAAATAATAAGCCAAAGAAGACACTTCGTAAATGTTACATCAACTAAAGTCGAGAAGTGAGTGGAGGAAACTACCTTGTGTTATCATTAGAGATAGATAAAAATCCTACGAATATAGGATGCCTAAGTCTTGTTATATTTATAAACTATACTTATTCCATGTGCTTCTCTTGTATCATATCTGTATACACTATATGTTACATAAATGTCTACTATAAGTACTAAATAGGAACCTGAAGAATTTCTCTAACACTTAGCGCTAAAGTTCTATATATGCTCAGCCATTAGTAATAGAAATTCCCGGCTGTCGTCAACTTACAGTTGTTGCAATAATCATGGAAATGTTTACGGTTGCCATTTGAACTCTGGTGTTTTTGGAGCCCAAGTCATCGTTGCAACAAGATAAATAACACTTCGCACCAAATCCGTGCTTGTACACTTTTTCATTAGGTGCATTCGCCGTTAAGTCAACAGTAATTTCAGTTGTTGAAAGAACTGCCATCGAAAAACATGATTTGTGTTTGTATAGCTAGTTCATTCATCAATGTAATACGCAATGGAGGTTTAAGATAGGAAGTCTATGTAAATACAGAAATAAATTATTCTACTATGGCTATTCATATGAATCTACTATGGCTATGGCTATAACTTCCACCATTTATTTGATAATGCATAAAAATTCAAATAATGCTCTTGGAAACGATGTTTCATGTTGTTGTACAATTACATACATATTTTTAAATAGTTTTGATGCCTATTGTTCAATGTAAATGTAAAAGCGAGACCTTGTGCTGCCTGCTGCATAATACATCTCTGTATGCTGGAAATGCTATACAAGATGGCTTCATATTATACTTACAAGACAAAGTCCTGGTTGGTTTTTCTTTTACGTACCTTTTTGATGCTTTAATAGTACACGATTCTGGATTTGTTGTTTTAACAAGTTTGCTTGATGATAATTAAGTAATCTCCTCTGGTCTTCAGCTTTTTACTTCAACAACATTCTTCTGTCATTAAAATATTGATAAACAAATTCTTCATTAAATAGAACTCATCAAGCATGCAGATTCAGAATGTATAGTTAGGATAGGATCGATAAGAGATTGGTTAATAGTGACTGACAATGCATAAGATTATACGATACAGTAAAGCATTATTAATGATCGAAAACGGATACAACACATGCATGATACGTAAGTACGTATAGCAAGATAATCCTCTGTCGTCAAGCGATGCATCGGTGCTTATATTTAGGTCTTACTTGCCGAACCCAGACCCATTTAAGCCGAAAGTCACGTTGCGTTACTATAAAAGGGTTGATATAATAATGAAAGATCTTTTCTTCTTGAAGGCACTCCTTTCTTGTTGTCTACCCAGCCACCCTCAGGATTCTGTTTACATGTTGATAAAAAATATCCTAATTTTTCAAGATTTTGCTATTATTCATTTCATTCATACGCTCCATTTGAGAAAGGACACGATATGTATTTGACACAGTGTTTTTCTGGTACGTTTCCATAAACGACTTAAGTCGGTTGTGCTCTGTGCCTCGCTTGGGAAGACTAAAACGGGGTGAACAACGCGAAATGACATCATTCACTGAATTATAAGGACTCATGGCGAAAACACTGTCAGTTCAACTTTCACTTCACTCTAGTTATGATTTGAATAATGAGATTTGATATTCAGTGTTTCGGATCCTGTCTCCAATTTTCTCCGAGAAAATAACACAACCGCATCTTATCATCTTATATTGTGAACAGTTTCTGTATTATTACTATATGTACCCGTATGTAAAGACACATTTAGCACCCTTCTTAAAAGATCACTCTGACTCTTGTATTTGCATGCCGTTGGTATTTAAATCGAATACATATCTTGTTAAGGAATATATTATTAAAATCATTATATAATTTTTGTACATTATTCGGCATTTCTCGTCTGTCATCTTATGAATTTATCAAGGCAGCAATATTTTATTTAGAATAATTGGATCCATCAGTTGCAGTTGCCTAACAAAATTGTTTAAAAAAATGTAACAACGTACCAAACGTTGTTAGGATGAGCAAGCTTTTCATAAATAAGGAAAGAATAAAATAAACCACGTAGGAACATTTAGGAATTCACCTATGTTGACAAAGTGAATATTTCCATTTCCTATCCAACTCTGGCCCTTTCATCCCAAGAGTCGAAGAAAGGTTTCACATCCAATACATTTCATTTTGTTGTGTGACTCGGGAAGCCAAAGCAGACAAACCGAGACAGATGAAAGTCCCTAGACGGGAAACTTTGATCGCATTTCATCTCATCTTGAGAAGAAGCCACTAGATATTACATAATATCACTCTTTCTATTTGTTCGATGTACAATAGTCATCTAACATAATGTGTGAACCGATATTTATTCTTACATGTGTGTGCCGTACCTACCTTTGCTTTATAATAGTATTTCTTCTTGTTGTGCAAAAAATGTCCCTTCCTGTGACACAAAGTAACAAAACAGCTTTGTAGCGGACCTAAATCATTTTTGAGCAAAGTTACCTTGTAATACCGTGTTATATTGATATTAATTACTACAGATGCAGATGAGCCCTGGATGATTAACCAAATCATATTTGGTAAAGTGTGGTCTATTTATGTTCTCTTTAACTGCAGGGCCTGTCCTGAAATATGCGAGGCCCTGTGCAGGTCCTGGTATACAGGTTTTTTATGAAGGGTTGAGTTCGTGATGGCCATAAACGTTGTCGAAATTATTCGCCCGTAATGGCGAACTTTTGTTT
>JAQFYC010001363.1:0-35420 GCA_034694165.1 Tomocerus mixtus | reverse complement strand
TCGTAACAGTAAAGGCAAAGGTGTCAGCACGGCACGGAAGGGGGTGACGTATATTGATTGTGTCAAATTCCTAAGTTTGATTAATTAGCTAACGTATTAATAACTTAAGCTTTACTGTAAACGTGACAATCTTTTGAGTGTATTCATTTACATTAGAACTCCATGGAATCACATTACATTAACTAATTAACTTATGATTAAGATAATATTATGTAGTTTTGCTAATTAGTTATACAGTAAGCTGTTTTCTTAGTATATAGCATAGTGGTGAGGAAGCAGAAACTATTATTTATTGTAAAAGTAACAATATATTCATAATTCATATGGACACATTACATTACGGGCTATGTAATGTATTTATGCTATAGGTTTTTACAAAGACTGCTTCTTATAATGATTAACACAATGATTAGCTATAGCTAAATGGGATTTTTTAATCATGAATTCTACAATTCTTAATTTAGTATGCATATAAATAAGCAACTTTCTTGACTTATTAGTGCACACTACCACTAATGCTAAATAACCACTTTCGATCTTAAAAAACTGTAACCATAAGTAGCGATAGTTAGTGGAGTGTACTTACTGATTTAAGTATTGTTACGTATAATCTACATTTTTGTACCTGCGAATTTCTACTATTATGTATAACACTTATAGTAAATTAGAAGTTTTAGAAGTGTGTATGTGTACAATGTCCAAAATTAAAAACTAGACCAGGTAAACGAAACGAATATTTGTACGGTATAGGCATTTCAATTACATTTATCGTTAACAGTTGCTTTCGTTTAAATAATTATAGATTATGTGAAAGATGTGCCGTAGTGACATTGTTTTTAGAGCTTTTATGTATGAAAATATTCGTACAGTTAAATAAACTCAAGATACTAACAATAAGTACTGCATACTGTCTTCATTTACTTAATTTAACACTGCTGTTTATCTGCACGTTCCTAACTTACATCTTTGTAATATGAAAACCTATTAGCCTCTAACCTACATACTATATACGGAAATTAATAAAAACTTGTATGTTCATAGTAATATTTAGTTATGAGACAGCAATTGACTATTACATGGGCTCAAATGACCAAGTCTTCGTACGTGCTCTGAATTTAGTTTATGCGAAGCATGGGAATTCGAATAAAATATTTAAATATCCATAACTATATGCAAAAACTGCGTAACCTACAATGAATTTCTTAGTACAGGAAAACATGATCAACATGAAGCATGATTCAACTTCGAAAAAAAACTGAAGAAAATAAATATTTTAAATTGGCAATGAATGGTAAGACATTTAACTCTTTATTTGGGAATGGCGTAAGTATACAGTATTTATGACATCCTTTAAGTACATTACATAATATTAATATGACATAGAGACACAACACAGCGGACCACTGTTAACTTTCACTCGCAAATTATACATACTTAATCAACCAATACGTTTACTGTAATTCTGCAATTCATTATTTACAACAATTACTGTGTATTGTAGTATTATTGACTTTTTTTCATTGTTCTGTTGTTACTTTCAGGAAATGCAATATCTTAGGACTTTCAACATTAGGGAAGTTTAGTAAAATCGATAATTCATTTTTATACGGAAATATTAGGAAAACACAATACACAGAAAAAGATTACAAAATATATTTATCAACTGACAAAACCCGTGGAATTAATAATCTACATACATAAGTAATTAAACGTAATAAACATCCGAGGAAAAAACTTCAGAAGATTTCAAGTACAATCAAACCATTCTCAAATTATTTCATTGAGAGATTTTAAAGATTTTTCTTGTTGCCAAAAGTAAGTTTACTTTGCATTAGTTTCAGTGCTTCCGTTTGTGGAAGTTGAAGGTTTTTCTGCTTCAGGTTCGGCAGGTATTGGATCCTCTGCTGATTCGGGCACGATTAATATTTTGCCAACATTCTTCCTATCGTGCATTCTTTGCATAGCCAACGTAACCTGATAAAAAATATACATTGTGTTAATCGTAATATTGTTGTACTATTTTAATTAATTACTTTTTGGGAAAATAGATTTGAATTGAGCCAAACCCTTTCAAAGGAGTAGGTGATGTCGATAGTGGGTTGTATAGTTCCATCCTTCATTAGCTTCCAGATTTTGTTCAAAGTGTTCTGGATGATGGTTGGACAATTTTTAATTAAATTCCTTAAATGAAGTCCCGTGATGGATTTGTTGTCTTCGTAGAGTTTCAGAGGAGAAACTTTCTCCACCTGCCACCAGCTTTTGGCTAATGAGAAAAAACTTTTAGTTTCTCCTGTGACGATGTTAGCGGAGCCGTAGAGAATGTATGTTCCCCAAGGGGCTAATAATGAGATTCCACGGCTACAATCATCTCCACCTTGTGGATCCAAAACGGTTGTAATTCCTCCAGGATGAAGTCTATACGAGGTTCAACAGCAAAATCATTTTAATCCTAATAATTTCCTTCTGTACCTTACACCTTATATTGTAGACAGTAAGAAATCGCCATTCATTCATACTATAAAAGATAAGCTATATTGAAATTAATGTTAGCGTATAGGAAGTCTTTCCCTATATTCTCATATCGTAAGTGCAGTGTAAAAGTAGCCATAAGCGAAAGTAGTATATACGTACATATGTGTCCTTTCTTTCTTTATATCAGTTAAGAACTTAATACACCAACCGCAAGATACACAATTGGATTTTGACAATTAAATATAATCAAGGTAGAAGTTTAAGTAGTATATGTAAATATTACAAAAGAAAAAGCGCACTTTCTCTAATGGCTAGCTTTACAGTGCTCATACTGTATCTTTATGGAGGTACACCATTTATTCATGCAATTACATTCAAGTGCAGGCAGATTGACATACTTTTCAAATTATCATTAAATATTGATCAATAATCCAATTCCCCATCTAGATATAATACTTTCATAATTGTTATTGTTGTTACTTAAGCTGTAATTTTGAATTATGTATTTTAATCATGCCATGTAAAGGCTTAACATAAAAAGTTTCCTAACAACTTATTTATGGAAGCGACTAGTTTAAATTTTATTATAATTGTACTTATTATAACATAGATGTTAACGGAAGGGTCTTAAGTACTTTTTGACTTCAGCAACATAATCGCTAGTTCTGTCGATAAGATTTGCGAATCCTTCCAACTTGTCGAATTTCCACTGACTTGCAATCCCAATGACATTAATCCCTTTCAATTTGGCTAAATCCCTCACCGCTAGACCGACAGAGCCTCCAGCAGAATGAATAAGAATGTGTGATCCTTCCTGAGCTCTAGCTCTTTCCACTAGCAAATCTGCGAGCAAGTAGGGCAATGTTGAAGCCAATTTCTCCAGTCCAATTGTCTCGTCGCACTTCCACACCAGCTTCGAGTCCACATTCACGTACTCTGCCCAGGCTCCATACTCCGGCAGAGCAAACACGGTGTCATTGACCTTTCATTCATATCAAAAATTCATTCCATATTAAATATTCTGGCAATCTTAGAAGGAAATTGAGCAAAATTTCTGTTATGCTAAAGCGTTATAGTCTACAGTGAAACTATGTACTTCTACATTTAAGTAGAACATTCTCATAGAGACTGCTATTACTTTTAAATGAAGTTAAAATTCAATTTGTTTCAAAAATCTATGCAAATGGGGTAATGCAATGAAATGGCTTGGATTATAAAGCGCAAGTTACATAACCTTACCTAAGGTTGCGAATGTTTGATGTAAATATTCCTAAAACAGATAATTATGAGCATGCATGCTATAGCAAGCTATAGTTACTTTCGTTAGCTGTTGTACCACTATATAATCACAAGTTCCTATAAATATTGAGTTATAAACTCACTTTGACGTTTTCGACTTCCTCTCCAACGGCAGTAACAGTTCCAACCAATTCGGATCCGAGAATAAATGGATTTTTTGGTAAAGAGTCCACTACTCCCAAGCGAACCATCAAATCTTGAAAATTCATTCCACTACACAAAACATCATAATAAAGTACATTTAGTTACATCTTCAGTAGCCTCGCAACATAAAAAAGACATGCAGTAGGCATATTTTCCAGGAAATTACTGGCTTGGTCTCGGTCGTCATCCAACATAGACTTAAAGGACTACCACATACATACTCGGAGCTCAGTACTCTCTTTCTTAGCAAAATATTGTCTTGATTCTACTACAATTATGTACAATTAAATGTAAATGTAACACTGCAACAAAAGTTATTTACTTATTTATTAAAGTATAAGCTTGCTTTATAGTTTACCCTACTTCGGTACTTACAATAATCATCATAATCAGTCACAAAATTGTAAGTTTCTACTTTCACCTTCGTATCAAAAGAGTAATTGCAATTTTTAGTAGTTATATTATAACATGTAAGCATAAAAAATGAAAAAATGAAACTATTACAGTATAGATTCTATAGTTAATTCATCTTTTCATACGTTCGAGTTACGGCAAAGCAATTTGACATGTTACCGCTCCACTAAAGCTCCTTTAGTGACTGTAAGTAGTTGCATATGTATAGTATGTATATCAAATCTAATAAATTATACTGGAGCAAAATGAATTAAGGAGGACAAATTGGCAGACTGTTTCAATCTTCTAGGTGAGTATCTACTAGAAAGAAATAGCTGTTTCTAGTTGGTATTTTGCTGTTTTGAGATACATTTTCTAATTATGAAGTTCCAAAATTTTAGAATGCATAAAGCGATGGAGACAGTACAAGTAAAAAGCTTCTACATCTCATGCAAAGAGTATGTTAGTATCAGTAATTAGATTCCAACCGTACCGGAGTAATTACTTTACCATTACTAAATAAGTATTACGTTAACAGCAGTTACTGCACTACATTACATACTGTCTCATCTAAAGCCATGCCATGTTCAGATAGCGTAAACGTGAGATGTACATTTTTATACTAATGCAAATATCCCCTGACCGAGTCGAGTGATACGGTTTGCTGTATATTTAGGTGCTTTTTACTGAAAATGAATACCCTGATATAATTGTTATGGCAGTCACTAGTCAGTCACTATAGTATAGCAGAAAAATATAGGAAAATAGTGTAATGCCCAAGTAAAATAAACAAAAATTGAGTGCAGTTCGATTCTACGGATATATCAACGAGCACAGAAGTACAAAAGCATAAAAGTACACTACACTTCACAGAGACAACAGAATAAGAGACAGCCAGACAGACAGGACAGAGAGAGGAAAGCAAACCTGATTTAAGGAACGCATGTGTTAAATCCTTACTAACAGGTATCGATTTTCTTCCGTATGTATAGTGTATGCAGACAGTACAGAAAAATATTTAGTATACATAATATGCATCTCTGGTTTATGCAATATAACTGTCGTTTGCGAATGACTATAAATGCAAACGTGCAAATGCCAAGAGTCAGTTTGAGAATGAAATTGTTTACAAACACAGACGAAATGTTTAGGATAAATATCTCCCTTATGCACCTATGCTATATGTACCAAAATATTATGTGTGAATTTCCAATTGCTGGATTCAGATTTGGCATAAAGAATCATGATCCAGATAAAGTCCATAAGAAGTCACATCAATTCTCGAATGCAAGCAATGTGCATAATATATAAGTAGATGCTGTTAATACGTAGCTCTTAAATACTGTTTACTATCTACACAAACAAGACAATCTTTGCTTCCGCCACATACATAACCAAGAACTCTACTAGTAATGCAGGGTGATGCATTTTATGTACAATTATTTTCCCTTATCTTCAATAATTCTGCCTAATACTAATGACCAACTAGATGTTGTTCAGCAATTATTATCTAGCAACATCGGCTTAACTAAAAACTAAATACAGATATATTTTATCTACTTATTTACTACGTTGTTTATTTATTTACTATGTTGTTAAGATACTATGCGCCATGATTGGAGATAATTATGGTTTTATAACTAAAGTTTTCCGAAGAAGTATAAGCATAGGTATATAAATATGTACTTATATACTGCTTATATGGATTAATGAATATAACCATGACGTAGCGATAATCAGGACTAGTTTATAATTACCATATACAGCCTATGAACACATATTTAAGTGCATTGGTCATATAGCACAAAGCATTAGTACTATAATGCTAATGACACTGCAATGTAATGGTCTGCTAATCATTAAGCCTAAATTATTCAATGTAAACATGGAATATTTGTATGCTATCTGTATTCTAATGTCTATAGTGGGACACGACACCCGCCCAGAATGTAATGCAATGCAATGTAAATATAATTAGCTACCTATTGTACCAATAGTGTGTAGATAGATGTAAGTACTGTGTAATAATAAAATAAAACAAGCCAGAGCCAGTAGTTTGGTTAGTTGAACTTTTGCAAATGATGATAGAGTGTCAATGATAGGATGTTCAAAGACACCATAATATTCTATTGTGTTGCATATAGCATGTAAGTATAGTATAAAGCCATGAAAGTTGTTATGAAAGGAAATGAGTAGTATACTTAGGCTCGTATAATGCCCGGGTACTATCTACTCCCTGCTAAGCTATTAGAGAGTGGCAACAGGCGGTTTATATTAGATTTCCGTCCATCTGGGAGGCAATTCTCGGCACCAGCTGCTGTTAAATGATCTACGTAGGTACCTACCACCACCACTACTTCTATTCTATCTCTATTCATTCTTCCAAACCAATGATTCTTCATGCCACATAAATTCTATCCAACTACACAACTACTACATTATATAGTACAATGTTAATGTTTTAAACGTCTAATTTATTATGCGCTTCAAATTACAGTTTCTTGTTAAACGGTTAAACCACAAAATATCCACAAGAAGCCGGAATGCATAGGATAAAATGAAAAATGTATTCACTTTTTTGTATTCGATGCCATTGTATTTTTGTGCATATGCCCGCAAATTGATACTAAAAGTAAAATGTAGATGAGTTTAGGCTTATGGATTAATCACCTTATATCCTAAAGAACCTTTTTAACAAGCATAAAAAAGTACCAAATGCTCTTAATAATTTCTGCCACATTTTTGCAAAATGGATTTGCAAATATTTTTGCTAAAATGATGCTTCTATCCCAAATATTAGCCTTACTTATACATAATAAATGCTTAAGGTATGTTAAGATAAATTGTCTTACCATATCTTAATTTGAATTGTGACCTGTCCTTGAAGGGGGTCATTGGGAATGGGTCGTTCTCCAGTTTTAACACCTTTCAGCCCACCGAAACTGTTTAGAACGACAGCTCTCATTTTCGGTTTTTCTGCAGCTGGAGCAGTGGATGTAGCAGTAGCAGCTGTGTCCCCAGATGGAGGATCACTGGAAGCAGTGCTATTTTGTTGTTCAACACTCGGTGTATCCGTGTTATTCACCATATTTCAAACCCAATATTTTATACGATACTGTAAGTAGTACTAAGTAGTAGTAAAGATAAATTGTAACAGTAACAGTAACCGTAAGTTTAAGGTTCGAATTGGATGTGTGTAGTGTGTAGGAGTACTACGTAGAAAAAGTTCAATATGTTTTCTTTGCAAGTCAGTTTAAATGGACTCTCTGATTTGGTTTGGTTTGTGGAGTGGAATGGATTTGTGTATTTCTTTATTAGGTATGTAGTTTTCTCATAGGGCAATAGTTCAATGTGTATTGTAAGTGTAAGAGAAGTCGAGAAAGGAAGAGACCAGCAACAGGTAGAGAGAGACAAGATAAGTTAAGTTGACGTCTCCAGGTCCAGACCTAGAGTAGGGAATTGTGTAGACTACACTGGATTTTCGTTGCCTTTCTTCCTAACCATTTTCCCGTTCTTCTATCTCACTGCCTTATACATTATCGATCTTCTCACGTCTATAGAAATCATACTAGATATACCTAACTAGTGTGACTATATACTATTTATGGGACAATATCTCTCGCTATTGATAGCCAAATTAAGCCAGCAGCCCAGCAAAGCAAACCATCCTTTGCCTTTTGCTATCCATGTGGGAGCTACACAAGACAAGCATTATTATTCCATTCACCTACACACATACATAATGGACGAAACAAATTGAGGCAAACGATTTATGGCCTTTATGTAGATACCTTGTTCGAAGTTCGACTTTCGACATGATATTATGGACACTAATACTCTTTATTACAGGTACCTACTTTGTTGGATAGTATGCAGATATCAAACGCATGTAAATATTATAGCACATATATGCAAATTACTTTTATTTGCGAGAAATAGTGCTTATATTATATGCATAGCTTTTATCGTAGTGTGATATTAAGTATAACCATGTTGGGTAGCTAATGGAACTAACGTAGTATTTAACGAATATCCATCTAATTAGCATTTTAGCTGATAAACCGTGAATATAAAATTCAAAACTATTTTAATATGCGATAAGTAGGGAGTCAGTTTACTGTTGAATTACTATTACTAATTAAGTTTTATTACTTTACTATGTGCACTAATCAGTGTCTCATTGCTGATTCTGATGATAAACATAATACATATTCTCTGTGTATGGAAATAGATTGTACGCTTTATCGCTAGAATGAATGCAAACCTGGTACCTATAGTTGTATTAATAAGGTAACCGGCCTCTCTGAAGATTAAGTTTATTAGTTTAAGCTTAGATAGTGGGCTCCGGCAAGGCTGCATGTGAAAATGAATAGTAATTACTTATAGTTACGTATTTTAATATTACATATGACATTTGTTCAATTAAAAAATTTGCCTTTTGGGTAAGTATGTATCATAAAGTTAGTGAATATTTACAACATTGGTATTTGCAAACAGATGCCGTGACACTCTAAAGTCAACTTGAACCAGGTTGGATTTGAAGTATGTAAAACTGTCTGATAATTGCTGTAGATGTGCAGATTGACGTTATTGAAGTATATTTGTTATAAATATTATTGAATAGGACACCTGTACACTGTACATACTGTTTATTATTCTCTCTTTACGTGTACGTAAACTAAATACACTACCTAATCTCTATACCAGCACAATTAGTGTATGTAAGCATATTATAATGCACAGATATGATATAACTATAACTACGACTGAAAACAGAAATGAGATCAGGTATGTGCCACCGTGCCGGGCCGTGCTACAAACGAAACGAAACAAATATTGATGATGATTGGGGATTCTAATTACAATCTACTGTATTATTTATTTATTTAATTAGTTCTTAATTCTTAATAAGCATTTTACAACGAATGCTTAGAAGAAAACTCATATACTATAGTGATATGAGAGTTTTGGCTTGAAGATGAATTTAACTGCGCTCACTTACACAACCTACATATATAGAGCTGCCTTAAGGTAAAAGGGTTTATAAATTGGGATAAATTAGAAGACTTAGCCAAATATTTGTTCAGTATTCCATCCATATCAGCCCATTGGATATGCGTATACTAATATGTCTACAGCCTACAGACTACATTCTAAATGAAATGATTCAATTGTAGAATGAATGAAAATAAGTACATTATATAATTGCTGTTGGATAATTAACAAAGATATTGATTTGCTTGTAATGTATCGATTTACTAAGTAAGGCTACGCACTAGGTTAGCATCGAAAATTATCTGTAAATCAGTACACATTACACAATATTATTATATTACTGGATATGTCACGTTTTATCTGTTTTATTGATTTTTACACGTCAGTTTTTTAAGATGTCAAGTATAAAAGATTAATAAAAGAACCTTTGGAACTGATATTAGATTTACGTAATGGAAATCCCATGGATATATTTAACTTGAAATGTATTTTGGTTTGAGTAGTTGACAGAACAGTGGAATATGGAGCATGATTCTGATTATGGTTTCAAGATAATGATTGATTGATAAGTAAAGGACTCTGATCGGTCTCTACACAACTCCGTAATCAATTCAACTATATAAAGCAAATGTAAATTATGATAAGCTGTATATAAATCGATACAATTAATTATTTTGCACATTTATAACAAGGATTTTGTAAGGTCTCTGCTGTATACACGGCCATAAGATGATGAAATTTGTTTTTCTCTGTGTGTTGGCTGTCTGTTCTGCCTATCCTCATGAGGGGTAATTTTCATAGATTTATATTCCAAAATGATTCTTGTCGATATTTCGAAATTATAATTCTTGTTTGAAATTTCAGCTCTCAGTTGTTCCGTGTTGAAGAGAATGAAAATGCAAATCTTCAGAGAGAAGTAATTGCAAAACTCAGCACTCTTCAAACCAATTTCAATATCGACTTTTGGTTGGACCCCAGATCAAAGGGACCAATTGACTTCCTCGTTACACCTGGACAACATGAATTTGTCACGAGTTACCTTCAGACCAATAATATCAGACACAAAGTTGTCATTCCCGATGTTGGTGCCATCATTGAAGAACAAAGAATCGAAGCCGCAGCTGCTGCCCCTCAAAATGAAGGTCGCTTGAGTTGGACTCAGTACAACCGCGCTGCTGACGTGAGGAAAAACATTTTTTTTAAAGATGAGGAAGACTAATTGTCAATTTTAATTCATTGTTCACATTTCTGTCAATATTTTCTATCATAGATTCACTCATTTCTTGACGAGGTTGCTGCTGAATATCCCGAACTTGCATCAGTACAAGTTATTGGCCAATCCACCGAAGGCCGCGATGTTAAGCTTATTAAAATTGGTCGCCCAAAGCCAGGAGTTGACAAGCCAGCTATTTTCATGGATGGAGGTTTGTCCTACTCATTAATTTCTACTCTACAACTGTCCCCATTTATATTTCCGAACTTTATAAACCGATTTTAATTTTTCCTATGCAAATCAAAGGTATGCACGCTCGTGAATGGATTTCTCCAGCAATTGTTACCTTCTTCATCAATGAGCTTGTCACCAAACAAGAGGAAAATTCCGATATCCTGGATAACGTTGATTTCCACATAGTTCCTGTCCTCAATATTGATGGTTATGAATATTCTCACACTACCCAACGATTATGGAGAAAGACAAGGCGTGTAAATCCTGGTTCCACGTGTCGAGGTGTTGACCCTAACCGTAACTTTGCTTATGGATGGGGTGGCCCTGGAACAAGCGCTGATCCATGTCAAGAGATCTACAAGGGCCCCGATGCATTCTCTGAACCCGAAACGGCAGCCATGAGAACTTACATTGAAGCAGCCAAGGCTAACGGAACCAACTGGAGAAGTTATTTTGCTATTCACTCTTATGCTCAGGTAAATGAAGGAAGTGTAATCAACATTTTATTTAAGTGGGGACATGGAGTATTATTTCCTAATGATGATAAACTTTTGTATTTGTTTATAGATGTGGCTGACTCCATGGGGTAACTTTGAAATCATGTTTTCATAATACGAATTTGTAAAGTAGATTCTTCTTGTAGTGTAGGTATTACTATATGTTAATAATAAATTTTAAATGTTCCATAGGAAACACCTACGATCTTCCCGACGATTTCCCTGAATTGGTACTTAATTATTGCTACTAATATATAAAGTTAATAGATTTGCCTAAAACTTAAATATCAAAAAAAAAGCTCTAAAATTGTATTTTGTCATACTTATAGCTCAGATACGGTAGACTTGGCGCAGCCGCTCTGACCGCAGTTCACGGAACACGATATGATGTTGGAAGTGTTACTCAACTTCTCAGTAAGCACTGCACATATTTATTTAATGCCGGTGTTTATGTGTATTGTACATAGAAATGCAAATACAATTCTTTCTTTCAATTAGGCCCCGGAGCAGGAGGTAGTGATGATTGGGCCAAGGGCTCTGGAATTTTCGAATACTCACAAACTGTGGAAGTTCGTGATACCGGACGTTATGGATTTGTTCTCCCACCAGCACAGATCATTCCCACTGGAGAGGAGACATGGGCTGGTGTTCAAGTTGCTGCTCGTGAAATTATGTAAACATCTAATTAAAAGCCGTCTTTGTACTTTACGATCATTATGACCTTTGTAAAAATTTAAAGCATAGTATGTATGTGTACGTAATAAAAAGCGTTAACTAATCAACAAGAACATTAACTGTAACTGTTCTTAAAGGTATAGTTTTATTGTTAAATCCAGTGAAAATGTTTGTACCGAAATATCAATATCCTGACTTTACTGCAGATTTCGTTATAAAATAATGATAAAAATGGGAGATCAAGCTTCTGCATTCATGTTCTAAGTGATAATGTGGTATTGCGACATAAATCTTTAATGCATTAAATACGGACGTGGTCTGAATGTCCTTATTCTTCTCCGACGTCTTCGTCTTGCTCGTCTTCTAAACGGCGGTTGTGGTGGTGGTCGGGGAATTGGAATTGGTGGTCTTGCTGGTGTGAGCGCAGGCCATGTGTCCCTGATAAGCTGAACTCCTCGTTCGGCAATCATAATAATTGGTGCCATAGTATCAGCGGATGTAATTGCAGGAATTATACTTCCGTCGATCACTCTAAGTCGTAGTGTGCCATGTACTTTTAATTCTGTACTGACAACTGCATACGGTGAGCCGTAAGGTCCCATAGCCGCAGTTCCACAATAGTGATGAAGTGGCAGAGTGTAATGTTTTATTATGCATTCCCAGTACAAGTTGCTCCTAAATTTCATGCTTTTGCAAGCAGGAAACGGAGTAGGAGACAACATTGCTCCCAATTTTCTGAAACTCGGTGCATTCTCCGCTACGTACACAGCCCGCTTCATTCCTATGTGTTATATTGCAAAATAAATAAATTCCATCGCGTACACAGTTGAATATTTGTAATAAGAAATGCATATCAGTGCATACCTTCTATCATGACCTTTATATCCATTCCTTCGATATCTGACAAATACCTTGGGTCTATTATAGGATCATCTAAATAGTCCTTAGACCGCAATCTCACGTAGCCTCGAGATCTAGGCCTTCCGAAATACACTGTCAACTGAAACCCGTCTTTCCCTTTTGATGGTGAAAGAAATTCCCTTAGAATGCTAGTATCCAAGTTGTATAGCCCAGCTAGGGTTTCATCACTAGATTCGTGGATTCCAGAGCCAGACATTTGCATTACTAAATCTGGCCACATAGCTTCTCCAGTATTTATTGCTCTAGATGAAGGCCACAGTGCAATTCCATGAACTTGTGAACTTGAATATGGTCCAGATCCATTAAATATGTATTGATCCAGTACGTTTTGATTTAGGTCACGATTTTCTACGAATGAGACACTCTGATTGACAAGAAATGGGCCAGGATTTGCCCCGATATGATCCTGTAAGTTGAATCCCACCGGAGCCTCCACTCTTACAGGAATCTGAAATATAATCAAACTCATTAACTCAAATTACATATACCTAGGTAATGCTGTGATAATGTTGAGTTATGTTTTATAAGATTTTAATTACATTCAAGGATCCTAAATGATCCGGAGGACCAATTCCTGATAACATTAAAATTTTAGGGGTCTCAATTGCCCCAGCACTCAAAATTATTTCTTTTTCTGCTACAGCAACATGTTTGTCGCCAAAACGTACGTATTCAACCGCAAAAGCTTCATTTCTGTTTCCATCTCGGAACAAAACCTAAATGCAGTTTCATAAAAAATATCGCGTAACTACATAAATTCTTACGTTATTTTGAGTCGGGAGCTCAGCCTACAAATAGTACACAATACATTTATAAAATAATCTTATATCCATAATCCATATTAAGACCTTTGTAACTCTGGCATATTTCACTACTTTCAAAGTTGGTCTTTTTCTTGCAGCTTTCAAATACGTATTGGATGTAGATATTCTTCTTCCTTTTCTTTGAGTATAAGTTGCAATGTTGCATCCTTAAAATTCAAAATTATAATTAGTTATATCTTTTTGAAGTTGTAAAAATAATGTGTACTAAAATTCATGTGGAAAAACTGAATCACCGTGACTTAACGGAGAGTTTAAATCCGATCTTGGAATTTGAGACCATTCCATTGCTCGCAAGAATTCTGGAACAAGGGGTGCATAAGTAGGTTGCGTAATTCCAATAGGTCCGCCAACAGAGTGGTAGGCAGCTATGAGTACAGTACAGTACATTGAAAAATTGAAAATTATTTTCCTATAAAGAATTATGTTTAGTTGTTTAATAGTCTTCTTACATAATGTGCCAGGTCCAGCAACATTTTCAATTACTTGGTCACATTTTGTACAATAATCTTCCGATTTTAAGAAAAATGGAAATATATGGCTGTATGACCATCGCATATCTCCTGTTATTTTAGCCTTCAGAATTTCATTTCATTAATATTTCGATTTAAAATACATATACATGTACCTTACATAAGCTAAGTTAGTTACGTGCAAATTGGAGCCAAAAAGTGACAATGTAATCTACAAACTATTTAATATACAGTTTTTTACCCAGTTATCATAATCCATCGCGTGTCCTCTTAAATATACCATGGAATTTACTATAGTCGATCCACCCAAACCCTGACCACCGAACAATAAAGCTTGCTGTTTGAAAACAATTAAATGATATATTATTTGACACTGCGGAAAAGGGTACGCAAGCAAGTACATAATTCTAATAGGCTTATTGTCATTGTGGTATTTTATTGCAAATATTGTGGTAAATTAAGCGATTTAGTTTACTTTATTGTTTGCAGAAAGACATGAATTGTTTTGGGATTCACTTTTATAGATGTAATTTATCTCTGAACGTGTCATAAGACTTTGTTCCAATTGAGGCACAAAATTTAGGGGATTAGGATCTCCTCCTGTCAATTAATATAAAAATTTGGGGATTGCGTTTACATAAGGTTTGTGTTTTATGCATAAATATTTAGTATCAAGTACATGAAACTCACCCCTCTCTAACAAGAGCACATTAAAATGTTCAGATAGTTTGCTGGCAACAATTGCACCACTTGTACCACCGCCAACTAACATAACAATCATGAGTCATTAAATATTAAATTAACATCGAATACACAGATTATTATTTGTAGAGTTTCTGCCACAAAATAACAATAAATATATCTAAGACCCCAAACAGTTTTGGATTTGTCAATTGGCCATAGTGCCAGAGTTATCCGAAAAAATACTCCAGGGACTTACCAACAATGAAATCAAACACAGCTCTACGATCAGGCAGAGCTCGACTATTTTCTAATTCTTTCCCTTTATCGCCATAATTGTATAGCACTACAAGAGTGGGTAAAATGTTAGTAACCCCAATGAAAACTGGAATAAACCATCCGAGTATAGAAGGAAGTTCAACATGGATTGCCAATTGTGTTATTAAGTCCATCATGAATATATTATGCACATGACTATACGTGCAAACTAAATTGATTAAAAAATTTTCTTAAATGGGATGTACTATTAGTATCTGGATAGTTATTACATGACTAGAATTTTAAAATTGGTTAAAATAGAGCAATCTCACTTTTAGAAACACTTGGTGCAAGATTAGAATTCGCACTACAGAAACATACAAGCTGAACTGCATATAGATATGTAAGTGCGTATTTTACTTATTTCTTCTTGTGTCCATGGGTCCTACCCTACGTCATGGTCCATGACCATGGTAAGTTGCAAGGTAGACATGAAGTAGGTACATAAGTAAGTATACATAATTGTGATCTTCTTACGCTTCCCTTTGTAAAAGATTGAGAACCCTTCCCTTTAATTTTGTAAATCAAAGAACTTTGTATACATAGCAGCATTATATTAATTATATTATACGCACTATATTACATAGTAGTGTAGTACATACATAAACTTGCAAGGCAACCCACTTGACTTTATAATTAAATATCGCATGCCATACTGATGTGTTTGGAAAGGTGAATTCCCCTCACTAGGATCTGGTCCAGGTTATGTGGTATACCTGTATCTACTATTTAATTGTGTATTGTATTACTATTTGTGAATATATGTGAACAAAATTTCATTTCCTTTGTTACAATGCACTTGCGGTAGGAATTCTTTTACATCTGAGAAGTCAACAGGACAATTTAGTCATTAAGTGGTTGTGTTGTGGCTATCCGGCTATACAATACATACTTGACAATAACACGCTATATTCGTGATTGTGATTGTTTAGCAGATAATATCTACAACTCATATAAAAAGAGGCATTGACCGTGACCGTGAATCTAAAACTAGAAGAAAGTAAACAGATGCCTTGTAGATCAGTTTATATAGCAATATTTTATACTCTCCCGACACGCAAAAAATGATACGACACTGATTGTAACATGACATCGAAGAAACTATAACGAATCTTAGAAGTCAGAAGAATCTTGTGTGGTGTGGTACCATTATCTGGTACCACACCACAAGTAATCACTTTTGCGCTTAGATTTTATGATTTATATCGAGGTTTTCATTTAGCTAGCTACTGATGTTAATTAAAAGAATTTGAGAAAATTAATTAAAAGAATTAGGGCAATTGTGACGTGGTGGGCACCTTGTTAACATTATCTAATGGTTATCTCCTATTATGTTCAGCATAGAAAAGATAAGTGATGCAGATATCAATACCACAGACACAGACTAACAAGCATAAGACTAAGTAGCTAACTAACCATATATAAGTAACATAATATGCTTACATGCATGCTACTAAAGATTAACAAGAAATACACAGTGTACTTACAAAGGATTACCTGTTGTTACCGTTTACATTACAAGTGTATTATTTTTTTTAGTATTTTGGTAGCGTAACTATTGAAAAATGAATGTGATTCGATAACGATAATATCTACGCTTTCAATGTGGTTTACTCGAAACACAATAAATGGTCACTTTATTTCTTATACTAGTTAAGTGAAGAAAAGCGTATCCGCATCCACAGATAAAATTGTTTACCTTTTTACTGAGGGAATTTGTATATATGTATTTAATAATAGTATGTAGTAAATATGTATGCCTAAGATACGATACGAAATCTACGAAAAAATACTGCAATTGAGTCGAACCTTTGGTACTCTATAAATAGACTTACTTATTTTAGCATCTGTATCTCAGGATTTCAATTTCAATCGTGACATTATTTCTTGCATTCATACTTAAATATGGTTACACAAAAATATATTTGGTTTATCTACGATATACAATGTACTTAGTTATAAGTATAATTTAATATGACAGAGATAACTCTAAACCAGAACTCACACAATAGCTTATTTTATAATTTAGTGGTCATAAATAGTTCTGCAAATTATACGAGGTTGACAAGATACTATGGCTAAATTATTCATCGCAACGAGAAAGCTACATAAGATAGGTATAATAATACTATTTAGTTTTCGTAAAGTACAAATATTTAATATATAGGCACTTTGTATACATTTGCCTATCGCGTAGAATTTAGTAAGAAATTATTACCAATACCAATCAGTAGTACTCTTTCATTGGCAATTGTATTGGTAACTGTATAGGTTCGACTAATCGCTTTAGTTTATTATTGTTGGGAATTTTTGAGGAAAATTCCTTCTTCTCCTGCACGGGAACAGTATCTACGGGTTGTGGTTTTAAGATCCATGCTTCTTTAATAAACTGAGATCCTCTTTCAGCTACCATGATGGTTGGGGCATGGGTATTGGCAGTGGTTATTGAAGGAAAGACTGAGGAATCAATAACTCTTAACCCTTGTGTACCTGATTAATAAAGTTTATAAAATTTTTAATAGTAAAATTAATTCGAGACGGGATTAGCCAAAATAATGGAAAAATTTTAAAAATTATTATCAAAAAAATTATTACCAATAACCCTTAATTCTGAGTCAACCACAGAGTACGGGGAACTTCTAGGACCCATTGCAGCAGTACCGGCGAAATGATACAGAGTTAGCGTATATTCTCTTGCAACACATCTGCAAAGGGGAAAAATTGTAGTTTTACTTATAGAAATTCTGCAAATTATCCAGTTTAGGTATATTCTATAGTATTAAGGCAAAGTATTTTATATTAAAGCTTAGGACTTACTCCCAATACGCATCTGTTCTAAATGGAATATCGTTGCAAGTAGGATACGCAACATGAGATAATCTAGCTGCCATTTTCTTAAAGCTTGGAGATGTTTCCGCTATTTTCACTGCTGTTTTCAGGCCTGCAAATTAGTCGGTATATTGTTGAAAAATTTACAACGTATAAGAATAAAATTATAGGGAATAAAAAGATTACCTTCAATAACTACTTGGATATCCATACCATCTTCATCTGTGTAATACATAGGATCTATAATTGGGTCATCAGCATAATCGGCGGACCTAAGTGTGATACTTCCTCTTGACCTCGGGCGAGCAAAATTTACGATAAACTGAAATGCATCCATTCCCTTCACGGGATCAAAAAATGTTTTCATCACTTCTGGCCTAATGTTGTAAATCCTAGATAAATCTTCGTCAATAGTTGAGTAAACTCCAACGGGAGAAAACCCCAGTTGAATATCAGGCCACAAAGATTCGCCTGACTTAATAGCTCTCGACGAAGCCCAAAATGCTACAGCATGTGCAAATGACGTAGTCCATGGCCCAGTTCCATTACTTAGAAATTCGTCAATGGACGCCTGGCCCAAATCTCGATCGGGTAAAAAGGAAATTGGTCTGTCAATTAGAAAAGGACCAGCAAATGTGCCCACATGATCTTGGAGATTCTGTCCTACAGGAGAATCCACTCGGACGGTTATCTAAAATTAAAACTTATTTAGAGTAAAATCAGACCAATACCAGAATAATCAGAATAAACTGTGGCAACGGATGTCCCCATGTATCGCCAAAACAGATTGGAATTCAGAACACCCAAATTGGCAACTTAATTCAAGACGCCTGGTTCGCGCCTCGTTTCCCCTGAGTAAATTCAATTGGGAAATTAAACAAGTAAAAGACCTTTAAAGATTCCAAACTCTCTCTTGGGCCAATTCCCGAAAGCATAAGGATTTTTGGTGTGTCAATAGCTCCCGTAGAAAGAATTACTTCTTTCGATGCATATGCAACATGTTTCTCCCCAAATCTTTCGTATTCCACACCATTAGCATGATTGTCTCTTCCTTTGAGGAAAATTACCTGCAATTTGCAACAAAGGAAAAAAATTAACGATGTAAGAATACGTTTTGTTCAGCATGTAGCAAGATTATTGTAAAAACTGCTATCTCAACCTTAGTAACTCTTGCGTATTTAAGAATCTTTAGCGTTTGTCTGTTTCTAATGGGCTCAATAAAGGCATCTCTGGTTGTAAATCGTCTTCCAGACTTCTGCGTGTATACCACTGAATCTGCACCTATATAAATAGTTTACGTGTTAAAACCAATCCTAAGCTTATCACTGTAAATAGTTGCGAAGACTATCTGTATATACGATTGAGATAAACTAACCAGTAGCAAATGGGGCATTTAAGTCGGCTAAAGGAATCTGTGACCATTCCATAGCCGCGAGAAATTCGGGCACCATTGGGGTATACGTTGATTTCGTTAGGTAAAGCTCTCCATCCACGCTATGAAATGATGCTGCAAATTAATATTTTTAGATTCTGTATTTTCTTCCAATTTGTCTCTTCGTACTTAGGTACAACTTGGATATTATTATTTTTTATCAGTAAAACTTTTACGATTAACAACAGCGGAATCCTCTGTTTCACATGAAAAACAATACGCCTCAGACTTCATGAAATATGGCAGAACATTTTCATAGCTCCATCTGTTGTCTCCAGTAATTCTTGCCCAGTTATCGTAATCATAAGGATGTCCTCTCAAGTAAACCATCGAATTAATATTGCTTGTGCCACCAAGACCAATTCCTCTGGACCATTGGGATTGCTACATATAAACACTTACTAGTTCATTCCATTGTTCATAATAATCGTTAATCGAATCTGCATATTGCATTATAAGTTATAGTACATATTGCTGATAGTTCAAAGTTCAAGTAAACTGGTACTTTAGTAAAGTACATGTTAAGTGCATTATCAAATCCTTACTCGATTATTTAAGGAAAGACATGATGAATTCTGTGGAGATGTCATGTAAATGTAATCTGCCTCACGGCGATTCAGAATATCAGATTCTAAGGCGGGTACTGAAGTCAAGGGATTTGGATCCCCACCTGAATATACATAAAAACTGTATTACACACAAAAAGTAGTAAATCTTTTTCATAATATCCATTAAACGTTTAATTTTAGTTAAGCTTCTAATTTGTAGAAAATGTAGAAATAGGTCAGAATCAGAATGTAATCTGTATCTTTTTAATTGGTGCAAATAAAACATTTACTTGAAAATGCTGAAAATGAATTTATTTGCATTAGATATCATTAGCATTATAAAGGTTACTTGATCGAAATGATAATCTTGAGATCAATATTAGAGCATAAAATTGCTCCAGTTAGGCAGTATACTATAATGCCTATCCATGTTGTTTCGTAAACAAATTTTGAACTACTTACATTAAATATATTATAGTTAATTAATTTCTTACCTCTCTCTAAAAGAAGGACATTAAAATTCTCAGAGAGTCGGTTGGCCACAACTGACCCCGCCGATCCAGAACCAACTGTATTAAAAGTAACATAATACTGTCCATGAAAATGCATGTAATTATGTGATACACTATTATTAGCAATGTTTTTTGCTTATTATATTGTCATACCGAATACAACATTGAGAATCATACAGACTTCAGTATACACATTTCTTAATGTGTATATTGATGTCTGTATGTTCAATGCAGATGTAATTTCTTATTAGACACGTGAATAAAACCAAGTATCACTTATCAGAACAAACTCACCTACCTAAATAAGTACATCTAAATTGAAAGATTTAACTGATAAAATACTGCAAAGAGTGTCTTACCAACAATAAAATCGTAAGTATTCGCAGAATCCTTCGGGAGTCTATTCTTATTATATTCCGCACTTTTGTCATAATAATCGTATAACATCAGAAGAGTCGGTAAAATATTTGCAACACCCATATAAATGGGAACAAACCAACCAATTGAGTTTTGCAAGCCGACTCCGGCCGCTAATTGTATTATGGTGTCCATCTTCACTTAAAATTTTGTTTTAGCAACTCATTTAGTAACTAATTGCAAATAAAATGTTCACTTTCATTGCAAAACTTAAATAAATAAAATCGGTTTATTATTATACTTAACTCAAATCAACACTGATCCCAAAGTAAAGAGACTTTGAGTTGTTTGTGTGTAGTGGACCTAAGCACAATCTTTAAAGAACAGAGATATAAATAAAATTCTAGCAAACCAATTTCATATCAAACCAAACCAAAGCAAAGCCAACCACAGAATTAGGTATACGCTCAGCTCAGCCACTTGGATCAAGATACATTGCCAACTTAATTAGAATTAAACAGAAATGATTGTAAGTGAGCAGACTGATTGTGAATGAATGAAAGCGAACTGCAAATTGCGATATGTAATTGCAATTACAATTCGTCTCTACACTTGAGTAACTATATTTATTGATCGAGCATATATGTATACTATGACGGAAACGAGACTGTTCCCCTGTAGTATAGTATAGTACCTATATACTTGAGACATAAATAATAGCCATTCAATTGCTGGCAGCACAATATTTTATGTAAAGCATTATTAGCATAAATTCAAAATGACTAATATTAAGTCAGACAAATTGCTATATTAATATTTTTTGACAGACAATGTAATTTATTCCTTTCCTGCTATGCTATGGTGCAGCGATATCTACTACTACAATGTAATACAAAATTGTAACATGGAAAACATCAGAAAGATATAGAATTGCAATATTCGTAAAGCATTGATTGACGTTTGCTGACTATCTCTGCTTAAGATGCATAAAAATACAGATATTATGTTGTTGTACCTATATAATAATATGTACTTGTATACATTTGTTAGTTTAACTCATACAAGCAACTTTCTTATAAGAAATGGGATAAAATGCTGGGAGCAACCAAGTATGAACTTATTCTTTTTCACATTGGATGTAGAGAGGAGATGCTGAATAGCAATTGCTACACCTACTACTTATAATCTACAATGTGTTACCTACACTCTACACCCCCAAGCAATTAGGCAACTATTTATTCTTTGTAATTTCAGTATAGTGTTACGTATTTGTATACAGTACACATCAATGAATTGTTTCTGGCCAGCTCTAATGTGTAAATTACTTGTTTTTTCCACTTACCTAGCTTCCTTCTGACCCATGCCATGATGATAACAAGAACCAGCACTTAAACTTAAAAACCAAAATGTTTAACGCGTTTAACGAAGCACGAAAACTATACAGAGATACAATTCAAGATTACAATAGCATTAGCTAAAGAATTTTGCTTCCTATCCTTAAATAATACTCTTTGTATTAGTACTGACAATATTTGTATATATGTATAATATATGTATATATGCATTAAGTCTACTGCATTTTCTACATCATACATTATAGACAGTTAGTTGTAGATAATACATTTATGTGGTTATACAGCAGCAAACTAACTTGTAAGCAATTTACAATTAAGTATATATAGTACATAGGTAGATACAAGAGCAGGACATCAGCGGTAAATTGCCAAAATCAGTCTAGTGCTTACTTTTAGGTACAGTATCTACTATAAATAGGTATTTGTACATGCAAAACAATGAGAGTGGCCAGAACCGGAACAGTGTTAATCTCTACAAAAAATACTAATATTGGATTTAGTAAATGTACCTGACAATAGGGATGAACTATTTATGTAAATATACAACATAGTATTTGATAAAAAAGGAAATGTATTTACCTACGCCAGAAAAAAAGGACAGTACTTCCAGAGTAATAAAAAGTGAAGTAAGATTACATTTATTACATCAGATTGCATAATAAGCCGCAAGACAAAACAGAAGACAAGACAGGCAACATAAAAATCAACAAGACATATCAAAGTGACCTGGTTTCTTGTAATAACTGCCAATAATTTTATTCGTGTCCATTCATAAATACATCCTACATAACCAAACAAGACATGACATATAGGGCTTCCGGCAATAAGACTATAGGAACAAGGAACAACACGTTACATTTATTTGTATATTGGCATTAGTATAATTGCATGTATTGTATCATATCATGAACTCATTTAAATTTTAATGGGATTAATAATAGTGGAAATTGGGAATTAAGTACATAGGTACTATCCGTACATGCAAAAATAATTATAGGATAGCCATGCCCAAAGACCCATCTATTCTACGTAATGTATTTACTTGGTACTTACTCCTATATTTACATGATAAAGATTTACACACAAACAGGTAAGTGCACTAAATAAAGATTTGGTAACAATTGCAAAATTTTATCAAAATGGTTTATATCTGTGTAAGCAGATTATAATTATCTTTAGATTTCATCTTCACTTGGCAAAGGATCTTCTTCCTGGTACACTACTTGCGGAATATCAACTAAATATTCAAAATAGCGCATCAAAGGCTCAATTTTTGCATCATAGTCTAAATTAAATACATGAGAAATTGCAAATATAGCCAATAATCCCTCGTAGATATTTGCGACTCTAAAAACTTCTTGACCTTCCAAAATTACACGAATTTCTGATTTTTCCAGCAAAATCGATTTTTCTCTCAAAACCATTTTAGGTAAGCCGATACCCTGGTAGTTGAAGGCTTCTTTCTGTAAATCAATTACATGGGTATGTTAATATTTACAAAAGTAAAGCATATCAAATGTGATTTTAATTTAATGAGCTTTAAGTGTATAGAACTACCGTAAATGCTCTAATAAACACAGGAAGAATGCTTTGTAGCGCTACATGAGCTTTTATTGCTATTTTATTGTAGCTATGAGCCAAATTTTTTTGTTGTTCCTCTTATTAATGTTTGTTAGGGCAGTCGCGATTTACCTATACACATTCTACAATAACTTATTTATTGTATAAGTATCAATTACCTCTTTCCTGACTGTGATAACAGATACAATTGACTTATCGGTAGAAAAATTTACAATCATGCAAAGGCTGCTGACTATTTTCATCAGATCTACAAAACAGAAATTAAAGGGGAAAGATTTATATTTGGATATTATGTTTCTTGCAAAGCTTTTGCATTATTATGCACTTATTAGACATTTCCATTTGCATAATATATAAAAATTGCGATTACTTTCATTTTGCGAATCTTTGTCGAGTTTTGCTAAAGCTGTGGAAATTAAAGGTAATTGATCTTTGGACGGTAGCACTCGAAATTTGGCTATGATTCTCTGAAATCGCTTTCTCAAGGCATTCTCCAGGAAAGTAATGGGGTTGCATCTCACCATAGGGTTAGTAACTTCTACAACCCTTTCAAATTCATCCATAACCTGCAATATGAAAACAAAAACATTTTTCTCATTTGACTAGCAATGAATGTATTTGCAAAACTATGTATTTGCACATTGGTAAATAATAAACTTACAATAGATACGATTTTTAAAGCGGGGAACTCTTTGAGCAAGTTCTCAATGCTGTGTTCATTATCTTTCATGAATTTTGCCATTCTGTACTTAAAGGTTTCCTCAAGGCACATATGCCGTCTTAGGAATTCTAAATCCGGGTTCCTTTTCTTGGTTTCCCTTTGCATTGCGGAGATATGACTCTTAATCCTGGTGTTAAGAAGTTGTTGCTTCTGTACATCAACTGATGCTCCATACTTTCTTTTCAAAGTTTTCGTTGCGACAAGTGGAGAGGGACAAGGCAATCCAAGTTTTCTCGTGCGACGTGTCTCAATAATGCGAATCTGTACAGCAACTGGTTCCAGCTTTACCGAAGGTTCTTCCTTATTTGATTTCATCTGCTGCTTGATGAGTTTAGGCAACTCTTGTGCTTTTGGAATTACTTCAGAATCGTATGGTTGAATTGTAGGAGCATTTGATGTTATTTCTTTCTCAGAATCTTGATCCTGCTTAATCCCATCTTCAGTGGGAGATACTACTTGTCCTGGTATAGAAAGTGTCAACTGAGGCATGGAAGCTAACTCTGCATCCGATGTTTCTCTTCCTTGCTTTACTACTTTCTTGGATACTGGGGCTGGTTCTTCACATATCATTTTACTGTTAGAGGAAGAATCCAAAGAACATGAAACTACACTTTGCCTTAAATGGGCTGTTGTAGTGGTACTGGCAGAATTAGTGGAAGTAGAAGGATTTTCTAATGGAAGATCATCAAATGGATGCATTTTTCTATTTATCTCCATTATATTTAACCAACTCTGTGGAAGATTATTGTCTGGAAAGAGAAATGAAGCTAGATTCCACGATCTGCTCTTGTTTGCACAATTCATATTTGAGTCCCCTGCACTACCCCTCGGAAACACACCGACACCGACTCCGTTATTGTTGTCATCCACATTTCTCGTTTCTTCTCCATTTGGTTTTCTAAATACATCTTCGGAAACTGAAGTAGAAACTAGGCCTTCCGTTTTTGCCCTTTTCTTTGGGCTGAACGACTTTTCGACAGATACAACTATAGGTTTTTTAAAAATTCCTTCGAAAATTGGAAACTTTTTCCTTTGATTGGATGTAGTATCTACTGATACATCTTTCGGTTTCTTAAAGACAACTTCAGATACTTCAGAAGTTGCAACCGTCCCTGTGCTTTCAGCTTTTATCTTTGACTTTGGATTGCTCATTTTATTAAGTGATACATTTTTCGGCTTCTTAAAAACTATTTCAGATACTTCAGAAGTTGCAACCGTCCCTGAGCTTTCAGCTTCTATCGTTGACTTTGGATTGCTCATTTTAATAAGTGATATATCTCTCGGTTTCTTAAAAACATCATCGTCATTGGCACATCTCTCTTCAGGTTTTGAATTTTTCTCTGGATTTTGCATGGTACCAGTATCGAGAGTGAATGCTACATCTTTTGGTTTCTTAAAAATTTCCTCGGAATTTGTAGCGATATCTTCCGTATTTATGTTTGTCTTCGTTTTATTGAATAGTACATCTTTCGAATTCTTTAAGCTATCATCGGAATTGGTAGGCCTCTCTTCAGGTATCAGCTTTTTCTCTTGGTTGCTCGGTATATAAAATGCTACATTTTTCGGTTTCTTAAAAACTTCTTCAGTATTCGCAACAATATTTTCAGTTTTTAGCTTTTTCGCTGGGTTCTTTACTTGGAATGCTACTTTCGGTTTAGGTTTCTTAAAAATATCATCCGAATTTTCGGTGATATTCGTTTTTAACATTTTCTTTACGTTATCGAATGCTACTGCTTTTGGTTTCGGCTTCTTAAAAATATCTTCCGAATTCTCGGGGATATTCAATTTTACCATTTTCTTTGCGTTGCTCTTTGTATCGAATGCTGCTTTTGGTTTCGGATTCTTAAAAATATCTTCCGAATTCTCGGGGATATTCAGTTTTATCATTTTTTTTGCGTTGCTCTTTGTATCGACTGTTACTGCTTTCGGTTTCTTACAAATCTCTTTGGAAGTTACATTTACTGCACTTGTCTCCTTTACTTTTGTTTTAGTTTTCCTAGTTGAATCGGCTACTGCATAATTCGATTTTTTTAAATTCTCTACAGAAATTGCAGCGCTATCAGTTTTTAATTTTTTCTTTGGATTCAAAGATTTACTTACTGTTAATTCTTTTGGTTTCTTAAAAGTCACTTCAGCAGTTGCGGCGATATCAGTTTTTAATTTCTTCTTCGCATTCAAAGATTTGCCTAGCCCTAATACTTTCGGTTTCTTAAATACCTCTTCAGGAGTTGTAGATGTACCTTCAGTTTTTTTCTTTGTAGTATTGATCTCTGTCTCCACTTCCAATAATTCTGTCTTTATTTCATCCGATCGTAGATCAAGTTTTTCCTCAGAGTTATTGATACCTTGTGGAATTATTTCAGGATTTGCACTTGGAATTTGCTCTGCTATCTCCAACTCCATTATTTTAGAATAGATATTATGACTTATTATAATCTTCCACTTTATATTAAAGAATGGAAATCATTACTAAATGAAATGAAGTAGAAACAATAGTGGAGAGCAATTTGGCTCGGAATAAGTACTAATTGTTTCTTGGCATTTAAAATTCCAAGTATTTTAATGTGTAAGTTGTTGACATCAACTTTGGTCATACCTTCCGCATACATCTGCATTGGCTCCAGCCCAACTTGCCCTTCCATTGCACAGTATTGTTGTTGGATATTGCTATCTGCTATATGTATTGCCTATAATACCCAATCAATGGGTGGAAAATGCGGTGTCCGCTAAACATTATGTTTTATGAGCAATAAAAAAGTACACTTTACACTTATTACCTTACAACCGTATCCATACCTAGAATATATTTTATTAGAACAAAAGTATGTATGTAAAAGCTGTGTGAAAGAAAAAAAAATACCTACCTATTTGTAGATACAACTATATTTGAATTCTTATACCAATTAAGGAGCTAATAACTACAATATATGCCAGGGACTATTTTAAAGGTTATTATTAAAAGTAAACCCAGAAGGACCAATTTTGGTTACCCTACAGGTACAAAACGTGGTTCCTATAAATGAATCTCCTATTTTGATTCCCAACAACATTGTCTCATGCAGATGATTTCCACTGCCCACATATATTTGTACCATAAATTACATAATCATGCCTGTAAGCTTACATAAAATGGGTTATAGCATAATTTGCAAATAAGTATACCATGCATACTAGTACATAGTGTATTACTCACAATTTGCGTATAAGAAGCTTTGTAAATAATTTAATGCACTAAATATGAAGAGCTTACTCAAAGTGGCAATGACATTAGCGTACTTTACTTCCTGTGTGTCCGAATTATTATGATAATGTTATGTGATTCAATAGAAATTGCCATAGTACAATTGTAAGCAGTAAAATTCCGTGTTAGTCAAACTAGTAAATGTAGTAATAAAACATAATTTTAATAACTCTTACACACTGTGTAAAATTGATAGCATTATCTATTAGAAATACAGATTACCTTTTATCTTGTACTGGAAATTATAGTACATTTTAATTTTTAAAATATATAATTTGATTATCTATTCATAAGCGTATGTGTAGACAACATATAAATACATAAGGAGTTGCATAATATGCATATGTTTACTTGAGAATGAGATTAATAATGTATTGGATCCATAGTGTGGTATTACTAAATATTTTATTGGTAAACTGTGTTAATCCGGAATTACAAGTAGGTAATATCAGATTCTGTGATGGTGACAAATTAGTTAAGCTAACTGGTAATCAATGTAGTGGGGGCATCAATTTTGGGGATAGGAAGCCCGATTGCGTTTGTATGACTGGAATGTAAGTATTTTTCTATAATAATCCAATGTGCATCTGAATTCAATGTAAAGATGTTCTTTGCTTAGTCAGTAGGCTTTTAATGTCCTGGGCTTGTGCTATATTTAAAATGGCTTTAGATTTATTGGATTTTGTTCCTTTTATGTTGGTAAAATAATGCTTTTGAAACAAATATCTTCCTCTCTGAAACAACAGTTACAGATTTTGGATGGATACTTGTCTTCTCCACGAAGGATATTCATTCAACGGTTGTTCAACTTTAGTTTCATGGGATGATGCATCAGATCCGCACGTAAATCAAGTTATCGCCCCTTATGAAGTCAAGCGTTCTTCCGAAGTCATAGGGCTTCAGTTTGCAATCGGAAGTGCAGATTCTATTAACAGTTTGGTTGATGAAACCTACACAGTTTTCTCAGTCAACGATACTGATTACGAGCCCTTAACCGTACTTAGAGCGAATGAGAAGGGAATTACATCCTCTTCAAAAATTTATTACGTAAATTCTGAGGTCCATATTCAGGGAAGTGAAAGTGACCCTTCCGTAAGTCGTAGTATCTGCGTTGGAAAAAGTTCTAAACCTTCAAAGAAGAAGCTTTGTCAACTTGATCGTCTGAGGGGCCAAGGGGATGCGACCAGCACTAATAAATGGTTACCTCACTTCGATCCACATAAAATAGATGTTCGGGACACACCCTGCAAGGACAAATTTCCCCCAGGTGGATTTTCTCACAAACTTATCCCAACCTGGTGTTACGATTTGATTATAAAGTCAAACTGTAAGTGTTTAGAAAATATTTTCATTCATTTTACAGAATCTTGGTAGAAATTATGTTATAACGTAAATATTTTATTTTTATTCAGCTGAATGTTCGCTATCGTGTGCTCCCTATGAAGGTAGACATAGGAACACCACAGACAAGACTGGTGAAAATGGCTCTGATAGTGGCGAAGTTAACACTAAGTCACCAACAGATCGGGGCACCGGTGATGGTGAGGATAATGACGAGGGTGGCACAAAAAGGACAATGAGACCACCAACAAACCGCCAAACTTCACCCGAAATGAATTTGAAAGATTGTAAGCAGCCAACGATAGGAGAGGTCAAAGATCAACACAATTCGTTTTTAAATAGGAAACTGAACCATTGGTCTAAATTAAGACAAGTAGGACAATTGGACAAACCAATGCTGAGCAAAATAAAGCCTACAAGAACTTTTGCTATTCTGGATATAGTCAAACAAATTGCACAGAAGACATGTCCAAGTCAATTCGTATCCCCGATGTTTTTTGACCAGGCTCTAGATTTGTTTGTAATTTTACACAAAGGAAGGGAATACAGGTACACTGAGGATTTATTAGAAAAGGACGCTCTGTGGATTGAGAAAATTCTTCATAATTGCAATATGGATAGCAAATCAATTCGTTTATATGCGGAAGATAGTGGGGAGACGGGATGCGATGATTTTGAAAGGGTACCCAATTTTTCGAACATACAGTATACAATGGTCCTTAAGAAAATTCATTTTTTATGCATAGATGATGCGGTTAATATTATTTTAGGCTCAAGGCTACTGCAAATCTGGCAGTATGGAAACAAACGACTGTGAACAAGTTCCCCTTAACATCAGCAGTGATCACAAAGAATTTAAATACCATTTTGTAGTGGATGCAGCTTGGAACTTAATCGACTTAATTCAGATTGTCTGCTTTGACAAGTTTGCTGAGTCATACCGAATGTTTCATGCATGGGAGCAGAGTAGTGAAAAATTATTTACTCGGGAAATACGGAAGTTGTGGTAAGTACAGACGAAAATACTACTTTGAAATACATTTTGAGCACATTTGTGTAGCTACATACTAATTAATTCAATTTACAGGGTACAGCCAAAACTAGACAAGAAAGTGTACCAAAACCTGTTAACACCAACTGCTGTCGTGGATATGCATAACCTGGAAATGTGTATTGAAGCTGCCTATAGCATAAACCCAGTTCTGACAAGATTGTTACGACCTCCTGAACCTAAGAGATTCTTCCGTAGAAAGTAAATCATTTAAAATATTTTTACTCATATATTTCCGTAAACGAAGATATCGAAAAATATATCGTACATTCTTCTTTTAGGAAAAGGTCAACTGATGATGGTGATCGTATTGGAACCAATTATGATGTATTCTGTCGCAAAAATCCAGACGATTTTTACACACCTTGTTAGATTTTGCTACTTAATATTTATTTCAGAACCGAACTTTTTGTAGAGAAAAAATAATCGCTGTAATACAATTTTAGTTTTAATATAATATGTACCTTAGTATATATCAAATATTATGTATTCATCAATGTGTATACCTACTCAAATGTACTAAATTGTTATAGTAGCACATGATAAGCATACCTACATTATACATATGTGGTACTTATTTTCAGAAACATTTCTGAATAAAATTGAAAATCCAAAGACCCGAATTGATAGGAGACTTTATTATGACATTCTTCCTCAAGGCTCTATTATTCTTCAGTGTAAGATCGTCCGTTGCGTCTACCGTTATTGGGAACATACTTTTTGGCACACACCCCTTCAAAGCGGACTGCGAGACCTAAAATGGTAGTAAAAATGAGAAAATAGAAACAGCACAAAGAAAAGGATTTGCATTCATACATACAAAATTAAAAAACAGTTATACTTAATTTAATGCCTATACTTATTATAGTATTTAGGTGCATAAAAACGTTATTATATGGAATAGGGACTTACTTCTATTGCCGCAATGTTTTTGAGCACATTGCAGTTGACATCTTGAATCGTACGTTACTCCGTCAGTTCCTGTAGATAAGGCATAATTATATGAAAATTACTTTTTGGCTCACATCTTAAAAAATATGTTAAGTAAAATGTTAATTAAATACACCATCAATACCACAAAAAGGGATATATTGTTTGGGGCAAGTACAGGATCTTGCACAATTGCTTGGCTTTTGACATAATACTGGCAAAACAAGCACCGTAAGAAGAAACAATCTTAGGACAAACATTTTTTGTAAATGTACTTATTAGTTACAAAATGCTAACTATGTAAATGTTTACTGTGCAAAATAATCAGCAGTTACTATTTTGTAAACTCAGATTCGATCGCAAGTAAAAGGGAATACTTGTATTGTAATGTCCATCATCTTTTATATACTTACATTTTAGAATAGATTAGCAGGTCATTCACATACCGCAAAAGGAAGAGATGGTTATCCAAAACCCGGTGGTACTCGCGGTACATCATTCTTTATCCATAATGCAAGTGTAGGTTCGTAGGTTGTTAGTGTTAATAGAAATGGGGCCACATTGAGAATTAAAGTTACTTTTTCAGAAACTTTTCCAATCGAAGCCCAAAATGATTTTGATCCAAATTGAAAGCAACAGTAGATTTGCGTTTAGGTCCCATTTATAGTTAAGTAGCAATTAGATATCTATTTTACACTTATATTCATTTAATTTTCCATATTGTCGCAAAATATTTGGTTTCCTGTTGTTCTTTTATATTCTAAAAACATATTGATTTATAAGCATTTTAATTGCAGTATCATGTGGACTCGTACTGCCTGCTAAAAGGCAATTTATCCATAATCCATACTGTCCTATCTATACGTATACATGCATCATACTGATCATGTATATTGTATATTACATATACCGGTATCATTTACGAGCGAAAATGCATACCAGTAATGGAAAATGAAAAAAGTACTACTAATAGGCTCTTTAATATAAGGTAACATACATATACATATACGAAGCATGTATGTAGGTATCTACAAATATTGTAATAGCGGTTTTCCTACAGTTATTAATACTTTTGTTATAAGTAAGTGTTTTTAAATATTTCTGTCCCGATCCCAATGTGGTTTATGCACGCTGACACAAAACAACATTAACATTACCCACATTTTCACCATCTTTTAAAGCAATTTTTATATATTGCAAATAACAGATTCGTATTGAAATAAACCCAAAGTTAAATTAGGAATAAAATGTATTTTATTTTATATGTATAGTTAAGGTTGCCAGATAGGGAGACAACGCAGATATTTTATGTCTTTAAATGCCACCTCTTTTGTATATTCAACACTCAATGTAAATATGTTGACTCGCGGACCTTAATTGAATGTTTAAGTCATTTATATATAAATACCTTGTAGGAGTAACAAAAACGCAATATGCTTGCATCATTGTAATAATTTTACTACTACATACATAATAATTGACAATTATGCTGAATAAATTAGAATGTCCATAGTTGATATTTACAGTGGTACTTGGTTTTATTACATCTAAGAAAACATACAAACTTCAGTATGCATATTAAGAAGTAGCAACTGCTATTCCATTTCTACTGCTATATAATAAAAACAAACCAATAAATAAATTCGACATACAAAATTGGTTACATAACTATTTATCGCAAACAGTTTGCAGAATACATGCAACATTAAATTTTGATAAGGAGGTAGGCAAATGTAACAGAGTCGACTAATACATTTATATTAGGGATCACTTTAGCCCAGTCACTTTTGGATATATATATAGCAGTAATGAATTATACAGTATCGTATCTAAAGGTTTTTTAAATAATACATAACTTCAACTTAAAGATGTTCAACACTGTCCTGATTAAGAAACTCCCCATTCAGGGAATGGGGACCTCGGTATCACTAAAGTTAAATAATCACATTAGCAATTTAACATGTATGTAAATACAGTACTATTTGACCTTGGACATATTAAACATAAAAGTAACCTCATTAAGCTCCTTGTGGCAATCTTTTATAAATATATCTTTGCATTTATTCAAGCAATTTGCCATTACACTACACTGGCCATAATATATCATCGTCAAAATCTTATAGTATTCAATTCCAAAAAGCTTTTGACATTGACAAATATTCACATACAAATAGATAATTTTATTGGGCTATACATTATATTTATGTACTACATAACATTATATAGGTAGTTATATGTTATATGTATAATCACAAACATTTACAACAAATTCGAAACACTCAATTGTAATTCAATTTATTGTATAGGAAATACTATATATCTGTACTAGCATCTTACTAGTTACAATTACAAACAATACATTATTTATGTAAAATGGGTTAAACAACAGAAATTTAACTATACATTACTAAATATTGTTGTTTGAGTACCAAAGTGATGGCTTAAAAACTTTATGTTTAACAACTACAGTATGTATGTTACAGTACTACAAAATACAGTACAATACTGTGTTTACTTTGACTAACGATGACTTAAAGAGAATTTACATATAAACTAGTAATGCTATTTAACTGAACATTTCGACACTTTTGTTTTGTACACTTAGGTAACAAAGTTTACGGACAGATATTTTGCTTGAACTTTATGTAGGTGATTTAATTTAATTTTAATCTTCTAGTCGCTGCTAACTTTCATGTGTTCCTGAAATGCAAAAATTTATACAATAATTATTAGTCATCCAGTTAAGTAAACCATTTCAGTAAGTAAATGCACTTACGTGTTCATCTTTTCAGTTGTTCACTTACCTTGCTTGAAATACACTTTAAAGTTTAACGTATTTTAATTATTTGACTGCTTAGGGCTTACTGTATCTAAAGCTCAAAAGTTTATAATTTATAGCAGTTTAGTAATTTATGTTTGTCAAATGTAGATATTAGAGATATGGACTTTTAAGAATGTGGACGAATATAGTACAGATAAATGCAGTACAACATTAAGACTACTTATTTTGTCCACAACCACTTATATGTTATAGTACCGATAATTAGCAACAGTTTGGTTAATTTCAATAGTATTTTCACAGTTGAATTGTTAGTTATTTACTTACCTTATCTAAAATAACATCAGTTTGTGTATTTTAGAGGTTATACCATACCTTTTCTAAAACGCAAACCATTGTGTGGAAGATTACGCACTGTTAAGTAAAAATGGGCCTTTAGTTTTAACAATTATATATTAAGGATGTACCAAACAAATGCAATTATATACATACAACAAATAATAAAAATATCCAAAAAATATGTTTACTTATTGTTATGCATAATACAAAAATAAGCATAAACTTTATTTTACTCAGTCAACATACTTTAATTAAAATACTTACAGTTACTTATCCTGCTTATTTAACTTTCAGTTTACAGATCTTTTAGGGATGCAATATTAACTAAATAAGTTAACTTTATGTAAGTTAACTAAATGCTACTTTGTGATGTGATTTTTTAGTACAATTTAAGTTAAGTTAACTTAGCTTTACACTCCCACGTGTAAACAAAAGTTGTATGTTCAGATATGTACACTGTAGTACTAATTGTACATAGCTTACTTTTGACTTTATGTGAAACGCGGCTTAGAATGGCCTTTTGCTGCCAAAGCTCTTAGCAGCTAACTGTTAAGACTGTACAATATTTGTTTCCTATATAAATTCTACCTGTGGAATTGATGTATTACGTTGAATTCCGCATGGAACACAACTTTCAACTCAACTGCCCAACTTACTTTCTTGCTTATGTACGCAACCGAACGTAAAGGAAACAAATATTATATCTAAGTATAGTAACAAATAATTTTACTCGTATCCCATGACAGACGGTTGTGCACCGTATACTAATTTCTGTTCTGTTGTAGTTTAACATTCATTATGAATATCGCTAAGTTAAGCTTAACTCAAAACGAAGCTTCTCTCTTATAAAATTTGATTAAGCGTTAACAACACAAAGTTAGCGACAGACGAGTTAAGCAAGAGCTTAAACTATTGGCTTGTGATGCCAATATTTCTGTTAGTATAGATATGGAAAGAGAATGTAACTGAACAAATGTACAAGAAGTCTATAAAAATGTATGTTGATCAAGTATAAGTAAAGTTCTCGGTCCTAGTGTGAAGTTAGTGCGGAAAGTGGCGAAAAGTTACATAATAATACAGATTTTGTACGTATTTCGTTTATATGCAGCCGTAATTCACATGCAAGATACAAAGAATAAGTATAAAGTCATATAAAAGCGGAATATATGCACTTAACGCCGCAATTGCGTAAAATACAAAAATTGTGTGGGGTACCCTATGTGTATTGTCATATTGACAAAATGAGGGGGACCCTTTATCAATTTTTG
>JAQFYC010001362.1:0-35451 GCA_034694165.1 Tomocerus mixtus | reverse complement strand
AAAGTTGTTTAAAATATGCAGTACATCTATAGTTAAAACCACTTCTGCACAATATGGTACGTTGTCGGCTGTCTTTGTATTGAGACTTTGGAGAGTACCCCAACCGCTCTCTACTTGGGGTACCTTAGTTAAAACATCTATTTCACACTCAGACTCAGAACATACACGTGTATGACTGACTGTTTCCGTCCGTCACGATACATAAGGACATCCTACTCATTAGCTACATTCACTCAAATCTTATTTACACTGTAATTAAATCTATGAATGGACAACAGCAGGATAGAAAGCTCATGAAAATATTAATTAAAAATTAAAGTAAAGTAAATATGTATACTCAAAATGCGAAGTCTTTTCTATGTATGTGTAGATATTCTATGGTGTGAATAATATTCATCAAAATTACAGTAAATTTCCTCACTTGTGAAAGCACAGCAATATTTCAGATAAAAATGCGTACCAGTCCTGCTGTAAAATGTGTAAATAGAGAACATGCCCAAATAGGACGTGCAGACAGTTTCTACGTAGATTTTTCCGACGACAAAATTGTCGCCCCTTTTTCCTTTGAGTTAATCTCATCTGTTTGACTTTGCTTTAATTTTGTTCTAGTATGAAGTTTGATATGGGTAATAATACTCCATTCTCTTACACTTTATCGACTTAGGTTTAGTATAACATTATAATGCTATGCCTTTATTGACATTCCCATTAACATTGCAATGTCCGCCTGTCATTCCGTCACACTGCCTTTCCCATGCCTTAGCGCATACTATTATAGTAAATGTTTATATTTTTCCTCATATTCTATATGAAGAGATGCTTAAGGAAAGTTAAAAAAGCACCCGGAGCGTAAAAGATGATGATATGGGTTGTTGTGATGTGAAATTTGCCAGAACAAAGTCTAGTTCTTTCATTTCTCATTTTTAATTGCATTACTACATGCATCTTTACTTTATAGTTTTTCGTTCCACCCTTCGTTTATAAAAATAGGATCTGAATATTGTATTCTGAAATATAATATCTTGTATAAGATAAGTACAGAGCAAGGTATTCAGTATGTTAATATTTTTATATGAACATATTACGCACAATTTGTGTAGATTTATGTAGCTATTTAAAAATGCGATACTATTTCTGGGTAGATTTAAAGCTTTTTTCATAATAAACCGAATTAGTAATTTTGCAGGATGTAAGTATTCCGTTGCATCACATCACATCAAATGAAAGTTTCCCCTCGGATCCTCATAAATTGGTTTAATGAGACCGAAATTACACGAAACTCACATTCTGCAGGCAAAGTTTAGCACAAAAGTACTGCATAGTAGTATAACTCTACATATATATGCACGCATAGTTTAACTTGACTCATTTTCCTTGAAAAATTACACTAAATTAGCCGTCTGCTTACTGCTTACGCTACATTATACTACATATAACCTATATAACTGCATAACTATCTTCCTTTGCTTGCATAAGCTTTAAAACTAAAACCTGCATCTATTAGTGTTTGTACCCAGTTCGGTGAACAAACTATGGAGTTCCCTTCCCTTTCCATGCATCCACATTCACATAACATGTGCCAAATTCATCAAAACTTTTTTACGACAGCTTACATAACTTAGAGTCGGAATGAAAAATGAGTGTGCTGACGGGTGATAATAAAGCATGTCAAATGGTTATGACTTTTTGACTTCCCTCTTTTATGCCTCCTTTGTTTTGTTATAATTCTGACATTTGTTCTGGAAAGGACATTCTTCCAAAAAAACAGCAGGAATATGATATGCTACATATACAAGGAATATGCTTTTTACAGCTTTATGCATAAATACGACAAAATTAAATGTTTACCTTACATTACCATCAGCAGCCAGTGAAGTCTATTTACATAGGAAATTGCCGAGTCCCATTATCAACTCTGTTTTGTGGAAAATAAACATCGTAAAATAAATATAACTCATTCAATGTCTCGTTAGAGACAAAACAAAATTCTATGTAATTACCGAAATTATTCCATTATTAGCCCCATTACGCGGTTGAATAAGAGCCAGCCAAACTTTTATTACCTTCATTCCTCACAGGAAGGCTTCTATTACTTAATACAAGTAGTGTAGCTTAGTTAATAATAGCTTTTATAGCTACTGTATGCAATATTTACATTTTGTTAGGTAGTTTTGCTATTAAAGTCTTTTGTGGGTAAAATAAAGCATTGAATAACATGCAGTCAACTGTGTGTGGCATTTAGTAGAGGTACTATCTTGTAAGTAATACATAAAAGGTAACTCTCCTGCTGTGTTACTTTAGCATAGGGCCTATAGTCATGACACGGCACGTGTACAACTAATTCTCTCTATTCATTTAGAGGTTTAAGTAGCCAAAGCCAGGCCACGCCAATAAAGACTGCACGAACGACCTATATAGTAGGATAGAGACAGAAAAGGTAATTTGTGCATTCAAATTGACACTGAACCTGAAATGAGGCTCTCTTCTTCTTATCTCATCATTCTAAATCAAGAGCATCCAAACAAAACGATTAGCAGTGAATAATTCCTGGAAAAAACTGGAGCTTATCCAGCTAAATCAACGCAAGGCTAAATATACAATAAAAATGTCAAGCTAACGAGGGAACAAAGAAAAGAAGTCTTTAACTTTAAACATCCGTGACATTCAGCTACCCTTTAAAGCACTGAAGTATGTGTCTTGTCTATTATTTAAGTAATTTGTCCTTATTTGGGATATTACTACTGCTATGTCTATATAGTTTTTAATTCAGCGTTTTCTTAGTGGTTGTAGTGTTAGGTAAATTAAGAGCAGAATAAATAGAGTGCATGCAGAATGAGTATCTCAATAACAACGATGAGGAATTGGAGGATTCTGAGACAAAAATAATTGCTTCGTGATCTAGTTGTATAAGTATTTTAATTGCTAATAATTAGGGTACTGCCGGGATTTGCTTAAGAATTCCACGTTTCTAAGTAGATTGATTATTTGTATATAATTAATTAGACATTAGAATACTTAACATCAGAAAGATTTCGTTATTTGGATAACCGGGAAGCTCATTAGCTCATTAGACAATACACGCATTAAGCTAGAATTAAAAAATGGAATTCTTAATCCTAGGAATATAAAATATTCCTAGACGGAATTAAATGTGAAACTAAAGATAAGTTTAGGTAGAAAATAAAACGAAGTTAAATTCAGATGTTAAAAAGCATAAAGTTAAGTTCAGAAGGAAGATATTATATGTACTTAGGCCTTGAATCAAGTGGGGCTGTACCTGAGTGATACTTGTAATGTATTCGTTAGCAACAGTGCAGCGTGGCTGCATTTGTTCTTTAGCTTTTGCTTTGGCTAGCCTCCTGCCTGGTTCAGTTAAATAACTTTAACTGCACTTCACTCTGTCGTTTAGAATGCGACAGGACAGAAGGAAGTGGGACTCGGCATTTTACTGTCATTTGAGTTCCTCTTGCAATAAAAGATCACTTTACAGAGCAGCAGTAGTTATGCATGGCATCCTTCCAAATGGTAGACTGTTAACTTAACTTCTTCTTGCATTACATTACAACAAATGTTACTACTCTCCCTGCAATGTTATGTAAACCTATCCTTTTACATACAATTGTTACTTCCATTGAAAGATAGACAACTGTTTTGTTATCCTGTTAGTAGTACTATATTGGAATAAGAGTCAGAGTAAGGTTCCCTTATGCACACAGTCAGTATTGTTTTCTGTTTATCTTTGTGCACCTCAAATAACTCCAGTCGACTGACGCTCAAACGGAATGAAGCGAAAGAAACCTAAAAAGCAGACCAACACCAAACCACTAAACTAGAGCAAACTACAGTACTTACAACTTACAATAGCATGGATGAATTCATTTCGTAGTAGAAAGCAGGCAATGAAATTGAAAAGAAACGCGGCATGGGCTAAAGATCTAAAGTTCTATTTTGCACATAACTACTCGACATTTATTTCTACAAATATTTATAGCTTAGAGCAACAATATTTGTCTGTTCTTCATTGTCTGCCGTTGTCTGCTGGTTGAATAGAGTAAATACTAGCAAGTAAATCTATAGCTTTTAGACATCAAGCTATTTTACATGCATTTTCTAGCATATTTCTAACATTCATTTGTAATTTCGTCAAAATATAAGCAAATTCTTGGTAAAATTACGTTTAAATATTCTACAGTATATTATTACAATTGCAGACATGATTTCAGTTCTGTACAAAGTACTTATAGCTAATAACAATCAGGCAAATTAATTTTTACCTGAAGTCTTATACTCTTAAGAAGTAGGTTAGTACCATACATAAGTTACAAGTCTGTATTTAAGACTTGATTGAAGATTGTAACGGAATTATTACTATTTCCTTCACTAATATCCTTATGGTCTTATGCTCTTTTATGTCTTATATAAATGACATGCTCTTTGATAATGTTGTTTAGCCACATAGTAAAAGTATGGTAGATGTGGATATAGTAGTTGCACTGTACGTAGCTACTTTGCTTACCTTTAATCCTAGATTGTACACAAATCGGCAATTAAAATAGCAATAAAGTTTGCTAAAGGTTAATCAACTCTGCCAACGTGCGTGGAAACAGGACCACAAGACAAACTCAAGAAGGAACCTTTAGCCTATGTTTGTATTTACAAGATTAAGACATGTTGGGAATGGAAAGGAAACCAATAAAGGATCTCCAGTCAAGAGAGTTCAGTTAAAACAAAACTTTCATTTCTGATATCATAAATTACATTGCCGAGCTCCTTTGGCCTGCCTGGCTGCATTTCTTACACAGTAGATACATACACAAAGCAAAACTCTTACTTGCTCACAGCAATGTTCTACTTTTCAAATTACAAGTACAATTTACATAGTAGCTAAGTAAAAGTACACTAAATATTGTCTTATAGCATTATCTTATGGTAGAATGAATTTTTTTTTCTTGTTGAGCAAAATGAGCTAGGAAAGTTTAAGTAAGTCTGCAATGTAAAAGGTACAAAGCAAAGTTGTTAGTGATTCTGTGTATGTCTTGAGTCTACAATCTACAATCTAGCCTGTAGTTATATAAATATAAAGGAACATCTGTCCTTGCTCAAGTTTTGCTTGAAAAAAAATCCAATTTAGCTTATGTCCATATCGATCACGTAATTACAATGATTTTCAATTCAGTGAACTTATAAATGAAACCGTAGAGTCAAGTTAAGTCAAGTCAAAAGACCCTGGAGAGAGACAGAAGACAAGACACGAAATTGTAGCAAGCGAAACGGCTCTTTTCATCTATTTTATTGCTATTCTTATGCTATTGTCTTATCGTTTTACCTTTTCGTTCGCCATTCGCCAAATACTTAAGCTTAGTAGAGCACATCGTTCCAGAACAAACAGAAAGGTACACTTTTGCATTAGCTACACTCGATTTCGCATTTCATTCTATTAAATGCTTGCAGTAGTGGCTTAGCTTGGCTTTCTCCCAACTTTTAATTTCAAATAAAAATACAAAGAGATACCGTTTACCTTAAGTTGAGATGCAAAATAAACCATTGCAAAACGGATGTAACCAAGTGGCTGAGCTTAGTGGTGGCACCAAACTACCAGTTTTGTTAATTTAAATAGTTTAATGACTAAGGCATTTAAATTATCACAAAATCTCCCCACGTTTGGGGTAAATTGAGATTAATATTTGAATTTCTAACGTCAACAGCTTTTCAATGATACACAACTTTCCATTTGGTGGGTGCGGCCAAAGCTCCTTGGAGGTGTGTTTGATTTGGCTCAAAAAATAATCATTTCTTCGTTAAAACGTATTCTATTAATTGCTAAACAAATAAAAAGTTGAACGGTTTCAAAGTTACAATGTACACAGACGGACAGACAGGCAAAGTACCTTATAAAGTCTTTTCTCAACCACTTAATAAACACGAAACCAAATTACAGTCAGCCAGATGACAACAGAAGCCGATCTTGTAAAATTACATGCATATTATGTAGAGTTTAAGTTTCAAGAATAAATAAGCTACGCAACCTTACTGAAGTCAGTTCAGAAATGTCGGGGTATCCGCATCTTTAGCATTAAGAAGACAAACATTAAATTCTTCAAAGACTCATCTCCTTTGAACAAAAATAATTTTACACTTAAGTGCTTTCTTTCATCAGATCACTTCTAATTCTCACCGGTGGTGGTGTATCCTTATTTACTTTATTTTAAGGAAAATCGTGACTGAAAGTGAAACGAAAAGAAATTGAGATATTCGTCACTACTACAGATAGTACACATTTATCCCCTCATGCATTTATATTACATTATCCTCAAGTTCTCAAGTAGACACCGTGGAATTGTGTTCTCTGGTTGCAACCCACTGCCTAACTGTCCTGAACTGTGAGTGATAAAAGTTGTGAGCAGCTTATTTTAACCATTAAACGATCCATAAAAGTCAAAACAAAATCTATTGAGTTAGTTCAATGTACTTGTGTAAGAAGATTCTATTTTTATTCTATTTATTCATTGTCTTTCTTTATTACTGTATTCCATGTACATTCTATTTATGTACATAAGCAGGAACTATATAGAACATACAAAATGAAGTATTTCACGCAAAAGAGACACTAAGAGTGATTGACGACTAACATAATGCACTCTGATACAAATTGACGTTTACTAAACTACGCCTAAACTATATACATAGGAGAAAGTGGTGAAAGTCTAAAAATGTTTTATTTTACTGCACTCGTACATCACTGCTAGACTTTAGTGTATAGCTTTAAAATTGTACGTGAAATCTATAGTTCTAAAATGAAAAAATGCATTTTAGGTATACAATTTTGAAATACTAAAAGATTTCTTTATATATTTAAAGGTAATAAATAGTAAAAAGACTTCTGAAAACAATTTGTCTCCAAAATGCTTTCAAAATTAATAGAGCAATTTGTAAGTGCTAGGATATGAGGATAATAGAATCAAGTATGAGAAGAAACTCACATTAAAATTACTCACATGGTGAAAGTGATACTCTTAAGATGGCAATTTATAATATTTGCTCTAGGTAAGTATCGCTAACACAGTATTACGTTACAATTTGATTATAAAAGGCAAGTTTAGAAGTAATAGCTTTTATAATGATGTAGGTGCGGGTAAGGCAATATAAAATATAACCCGACTAATATAGAACACCAGTATAAACATAGTAATAGATAGAGTTATACTCTAAAAATGTCCCCGTCTTGCCTGGTTTTACCTACCTGTGTTATTTGTACTTGTACCTACTGAGCTGTATGTACTTGTACTGTACTGCGGATAATATATAATAACTGAAGGTAATTCCCGTATGTTTTCAATGTGGCGGAGGGACGACATTCTTCTATTTCAGGAGCAATAAATTTCTGGTGACTCGTATCCTTTTTCATCTCTTTCTTCTCTCCCTCCTTTATTTTGTTCACATAACGTCAAGAGTTAGTTAGTTACATTAGGTACTTCTACGGCCAAGCCAAGCAAGTCTCCATTGCCAGTGTTTGGTCAGAACAGAAGAGGAGATGTGTTTAGGGCGAGAGAAGATTTCACCCTCAATAAAAGCAATCGTAATTCAAGTCGGAACAGAAGAGAGGCGACCATTATTTCCCTTGGCAAGACTAAAGTAGCCGGTTAAGTTTAAGTAAAGAAAAGAATAGCACGACCTATTGTATGTCCGTTAGTGGACATGCAATTAACTCGGATCTCTATTCACATATACCGATACACCTACTCTCTTATACAAAAGTACGATCAACTATATATGCATTAATATAAAGTCATTATAAATACATACTCGTATTTATGTCCTAGAAATAAGACCCAACATGCAATATTGAAAAATTACAATTTTCAGTGTATGGTAAATTCCTATTTTTACAAAATTCCTAAAAAACAAAATCACAAACCAGTACTTCAACAATAAAAAAATCTAAAATTATATTATTCTGAATGTAGGTTGAATTGCTACACCTTCATGTACTACTATAACATAAACAATTATTCACTAATAGATAAACATCTTTGTTTTTAACTGCCTTATGTGTATACATGTAGAAATTAGATTTTTTTTAACTCTGGCGTATATAAACTAATGACAATACATTACAAAATACAGGAGTGTCATTCCTACCTATGACATTACGTGTTTATCCGAACTATAAACCATGTACACACAGTTGAATAAGTCCCCCTCATCGTCACCTTTAAAGGATTTACTAGCAATTCTTCAGTTATATACCATGATACGCATATAACGTGACTTCTTTCGATGTATGTATATAGTTGTACTACATTATCAAGTGAATAGTTACACTTTAATATATTTATATGATAGTGTTAAAGATAACATCTCCTATTTCCTTGACTCGTCACTCCCGTTAAGGAAAGTCGGTGCAGTGTAGTGTTTTTGGTGCACACAATGCAATGTTTGTAGAATGCTAGTGTCAAGAAAGGAAATCATGCTGAATATAGACTTTCTTCCGCACCTTTAACTTTTCCAATGTAGGTACAGCTAGAACGGGGAAAAGCGAAGGAGCAAAGGTGGAAAGCATAATAGAGAAAATAGAAGATGAAACTTTGGAAGACGAAGACCCCAATGCAGTTCTTGCTATACGTATCTGTACACAACAATATGCGTTTATATTTATCTCACAGATATCTTACCCTACTACTTCTTTTAGTAATGCCTTATAATAACTGTAATACAGCTAAAAGAAAAAACTCCACAGGGCAGTGGAAACCTGGGAAAGCTTTAAGGTTGAACTTTCACAAAATATCTCCAATGCCATTACATACAGAAATATCCCTATATAAGCACATTTACTCAACTTTACTTTCACCAGCTTACTTTTACTTAGAAAAACTTTCGCCGAGAATTTTCCTCTTACAGGAGAACCTTCCAATGCCAAAATATATCCTTTAGTTATATTTACTTATCCGTAGAAGTTCATTGTATCCGTTTCATGTAGGAATACACTATTGCACATACAAATAACATAATAAATATACTTTTAAATATTTTTTCTGACTGCAACAAAAGTACAATATACTTACTATGTAGTGTACAAGGTAAAATAATGCAATATAATGGAAAACGAGAGATCTTATGTGCAGGATGTACCTATATAGGTGAGTACTATAAGGTTATAAAGTACTCTGTGGCTCCAGATTAGTAAATCGAATCGAAGACTAACCTCAACAACCAACCGAACCCAAACCACAATAGACAAGACACTAACTAACCTAACCCCCTAAGGAGAAAGTCTAAATCTATCTGACTTCGGGTTTTGTTGGTCTTGGTCTTGGTCTGCTGTCCTGTCCTCTGATCTCAACCTTTCCCCACTACATAGCCACACAATACCTAACTTTAAGAAATACCAAGCAAAAAAGCTTAGAAAATGAAAAAAATCAAATCCGAAACGAAACAAGTAAAGAAGACATTCGTATCGAAAATCCTCACACACACAACTGTAACCAGAAACCAAAACCAATCTACAGATACTTCTACGGAGAATAATAGCGAATGTCTTTCTCTATAGGAAATTGCGTAGAGGTAAATAGTAGAGATAACAAGCTGCTCAATGTTCATCTTCTTAGATTCCTACTTCTACTTCCTTCGCTAAAGTTAAACAGTTTCTTTCGTTACTCTTCTTCTTCTTCATTTTCTCTCGTGATGTTTGATTTTCCTCTTTTAATTGTATTTTACGACTTTCTCTGGCTGGAGACTCTCAGCTCAATCTCAGTCCAACCAGAACCAAACCAGCTCTTTAACAACCTTTCTCAATTCCTTTTTTCCTTTTCGTCTCAGTCTCAACTTCCATCTGTCTATCTCTACTTATTCAGTCAGCTCAGACTAAAACATCTTAAGACACTCACTTTGTCAATGCTAACTTTTACAGAGGAGGCGTATCCTAAACCTTATATACTAGAAAAACTCTCAAAGTATTTACAATACAAAAAATGACTGTACTTTTATATGTATAGGTATTTACTTAATATACTCTATATGCTATTACGGATACAAACTTATAAGAGTACTGCATTTACGTGCTTAAGAACGCTTCCCTAGTGCTCTAGTAAACTTAGGTTACGCTTAAAGTAAGATTTTTTGTTTTGGTTACACTAAACGTTGTATATTTCCCCATCTCCCTCTATCCCATGTATTTACGTGTGTGTGTCTATATAAGTATTCATTTAGTACAGATATTACATTATGTTAGTCAGTATTAGTACTGTTGTGCACTCTTAATGTTCTTTATACAGTACTATTATAGGAAAGGATAAGCCAAAGTGAAGCCTTCTCCTTGAATCGCATTCCATTCTTCAGCTCCCCTTTGCTTTCTTTCACTTTCACTCTCCACTTTTTCACTGTACGACTTAATTCTCTTTTGCCTTCCTTAATACTTACAGATATCCAACCTGACTGTTTTGTTTTCCCTTCTTTTTTGAAATAGCACTACACATACAATATCCTTCTCTGCGACTAAATGAATGAGACCCTCTCCTCTTCACTTTAGTTTGGTCCTCTTTCTGGTGATAGAAAAACATCCGAACAAAATGAAGAGACTGAAGTGGAGAGCGAAACAAAATCCTTCCTCTTCTCATCAGTTTAGTATTAATGTAGAGAAAGTATAAATATAAAGGTGGAAATACAGATTATATACGGGAACTTGAGAGAGACCGAATGCATTATGGATAGAGAATAGTAATAGGAATGCAATGGAGAAGGAATTGAAGTATCAACGATACTATTTAAACTAACACAACACAAAATACAGTGTACTGTACATATTCTTAAATACAAACATAGTAGTATGGTGAAAGTAAGGGAAAGTCGAGTATAAGAGTTGCTTTTAGCTGTTGACTTTATTTTATCGTTATTTCCTATAAAAAGAGATAGACCGCAGCAAGGTGGCTTTTATTGCACAAAGTGTGCAATTTGGTAACATTCTATAGGGCATAAACGAAGGAAACTCCTTTCGCTACACGTCTACACAATTTTACTAGCATTTCGTAACTGTCGACGTCTTTCTTGTTTAATTCCCATTGACTTGCAAAAAGAGACTCAATAGACTAAGTACATAGACTCCTGTGCCTTCTTGTTCTTGCTTACCATTCCCTTGAACATTTCAACATTCCTTAAGTGTGTAACGTATCAGTAGCTACGAAGTCTTCAAACAGCCTAAGAGTACTATATTGTATAGGGAAAAGGAAACGATCACAGCAAAAGCCCATAGTAGCTATTCGTATAAAGATAACGGGATCTTCAACAACCTGATCTCTAACTTAACTGTAAAATCTAAGCAAAAGCAAAACAGCATTAACCATTAAGCTCGTAAACTATTATGTCCAACATTATACACGAACATAACTATCTACTTTTTTTAGTTGCCCAATTTCCCCTGTATTAGTAATATAATATGGATACCACACTTAAGGTACACTATGCGCCTAGAGGACGTACTTTCACTTTTATTTCCCACTTCCTTACAATATTATACTACTTTCTACGGGCTACGCACATTCCTACGCGGAATTCCTCCATTCTCATTTCACTTTTTAAAGTTTGAATGAAACATAAAATGCAATCGCTGTACAAAGAGGAATTTCATTCTAGACAGCACACAGAATGTATACAGATCGTCACAAAAGTATGAATTCGTAGGGAAAACAATATATATTACTTTTTTCTGGACCTTGTGCGTGCCTTTAATTTTTGTAGTATTTACCACTCTTTGAAATTCCTTTAATTTACTGACAAATATTTACTTTTAATTTATTGACAAAGCCTTTTAATTTACTGACAAATTCTTTTAATTTATTGACAAATTTCTTTATTTAACTAACTAATTAAAATTAACTATTTAGTTTGTGTTTAAAATTAATTTTTGACGTAGACTGCCTTGTATTTGTGTGGGGAAAGTGGGGAAAAGCTACTATACAGCTAAAAGCTAAAGCTACACATTATATATTTTTGTTTCCATTCTTATGGAACAATCTGTATACTCCGGTATACAATAAGAACGTTAAAACATGAATTAAAGGGTAGGAAATGAATGGCTGTGTTTGTATGATATGAATGAATCCTCTGTGCAGCAGCAGAAGGCCATTAAATTCTGAGATGTACATAGAAAACGCAATGAATTGCTTTCTCTCATTTGGCATCTGACTATAAAAACAGCAAGATCTTCTTAAGAGATGCTGCCAATTAAGTGCTCGCCTCTTCCCGTAGTGTGCACTTCATTTTTTATTTCTCTTTCGCTCTTTCATTAGAAAATGTAAAGCACTTTGATTTCGGTGCACATGCAACATTTGTGGACAAAAGAGAATGATGAGGATGAGATGCACTTATTATGGGGAAGCATTATTGACTAAACTATTCTGGCACGATGGTGCACGCTTTGTAATGGGATACGAAACTCCTTGCACAAGATTTGTTACACATTACTTAAATGTGTCTACACGATGCATTAAAACTACAAACTGTGCATTATTCATACCTATAGGTAGGTTGTTTGTTATTAAATGCTCTAATTATCTGGAATAGCATTGCACAACACTTTTATTGCCAGAAGAGTACCTTTGTGTGATTTTCGTTTTGGCAAACGAAACAGGAAGTGATGAAAATGTTTAGAAACACTATAAATTAGCGAGATAATGTAAACAATACTTTTTACTTGAAACTATTGACCTAATTCAAATCTACAATATTTTACTACAATAATTATTATAAGTAAAGAAAACTATATTTTGGTTTAAAAGCTATTAATATTCTAACAAAATATTTTTTGTAATTTCCAGGAATCGGACAGTTGAAGTGAAAATTGAAAAATTCGAAGACCAATTCAGCGGAGATAAAATCGGACTGAATGCATTAGGATTGTAGGTGCCGACTCCTTGGGAGTCCAGGAGCTGACAGCTCCTTGTAGAACAGTTGGTGAAAATCAAGATGTTTGGGCTGAGATTAAAATCGTGGATGGAAGCCCATTTAGGTCGACCACGGCACAAGTCCACTTCTCAAAAGCGTTCCTCCAAGGACTCTGCATCGGGAACAGGAACTGCATCTGGAGCAGCCAATGGGAACACAACAGCAAATATCAATAACACGACAACCACTTCCTCATTATCTTCCACATCACCAACTCCTGCCAACAACAGTCACCAACAAACTCATCTAAATTCTGGAGACTGTCCCTCAGTGAAAAATTCTAATTTCGATTCTCTAGCAGATTTTCCGTCGTCCACCAGCGGCCACCATCACCATTCCTCCTCCACTAATAGTTGTGTCTTAAATTGTGGGAATTCATCATCGGATATCTTAAACTCGGCGCAGGTACACAATAATCCGGGAGATATTTCGACAACGGTGACAACGGAAGAGCATCAACACCAACACCAGCCAAGTAGAAACATTGTGACTGTGAGCAATAGCAACAGCATTCTCTTGGGGTCTTTCAGTAACAACCTTTCGTCACCCGACACAGGCTATTCTTCTACAGACGGCTATTCTCCGAAAAGTGTTTATCCAGCCCTTTCATTTGAATCTTCTGGAAAATCCACTCCTAAATCATCGTACACGATCAGTTCTTTGGTGTCGAGTGAACTTTTAAATAAGAATACTCCATCCCCTACTCAATCACAGACTTTCTCCAGTCAAAATGGACTGGAGCTGGATGAATGTGTTTCGCCTCCGCCTTGTGTCAACAACTGTCCCCAAGGAGAGTCCTCCTCATCACTTCAAATGCACTCGCAATCACAATCGTCAGCCTCCTACTCACATTCCGTGTCCGATTGCAGCAACAAGAGCAAGAGTGTTGCAAATGTAAACCAGATTGTTCCTGTCATTGTTCAAGATGGTAGGAAAACTGATGAGAATGTGTGTCCCTCCCCGCTGTCAATGGCTGACACGAATACTCTGTCAACATCAAACTCTACGTCCCTCTCACTCTCAAACTCTTCCTCCTCCACAAATCAAAGCGAAAATCATTTTCTCTCGCATCCGATTTCTAATCTGGCGCCAAGTATTGTTATCAGTGGAATGAGCAGTAGCGGCATTGCAACTGGAACTGGGCCCGGGACTCCTAAATCGAAAAAACGGAGTGATGAATTCAATTCTCATTTAGTACCTTCTTCATCTTTGATAAATAGCCTCCTACCCGTAAGTAGTCATCAAATCGCCGAAAATAATCACCGAAAAGTGGAAGAAAGCATGGAACAGGCAGACGGATCGCAAATAAACAATTCATCATCCTCTGTGACAGCTCGGAGTATCCGGACTTCACTTTCCCTTTCCTCTGCAGTCTCCTCAGCCACAACGGGAGCACAAAATTCCACCACAGCTTTCTCCAGTATTGCCGAACCGAGTAACCTTGGAAGTGGAATCAAGAATTCTTTCTCCTTATCTTCCCCACGAAGAGAGCGAACTCGGATCAAGACGAACCCGTGGATTAGCATAAGCCATCATAATGATGGCAATTCCCATGCAAATAACAATAGCGGTGAACAGGGACGCAATTCGGTTCTCAGTGCAAGTGCATCTTCCGGCAATTGCGACGTGGAAAATGGAACGGGTGTTTGTGGTGATAGTGCGAACGTTCGGAATGAGGTTGGTGCTCCTGCCATATCATTATCTGATAGCCTGTCTAATCATACGGGTGTTAGCGGGGGTGAATCGGGCTCAGTATTCACCGAAATTAATAAACGGGAGAGCAGCGTAGGAGACACGCTTCAAGTCAAAGATCACGATTCTCAAATGCTTTATCGTATTTCCACATCCACAAGCGCTAGTGACTCAGGTAAAGGAACTTTAGAGCCGGGAACTAATCGAAATTCCACAGAATCGTCATGTCTTCTCAGTGACTCGGCATCTACGCGAAACTCAATCATTTCCCATGAGAATGACTCTCCCGGCAGCGGTGTCAGTGGAAATAGTGGCAATGACAGTGGAAATGTCAATGCTAACACCCATGGTCATGGTAATGGTCCGCTTTCTTTCACTCCTCAGAAACGGCAGTCCTCCAGTAGTGCTTCTCCGCGCCCAGCCAACACTTCTGGCTCCCTGTCCGTGAAAACGACGCCGATTTTCATGAGCAAGTGTGACAGTAATCGAAGACTGAATTCTAGCTCCGCCGAACCGAAATCAGAAGACAATACAAACACGAGCACCACAACTTTCGGGGAGCTAATTGGGAAGTACACGGAGAGCAGCAGCAGCAATTTTCCTAACCATATGGTGGACAAGGAGACGGACATTCTCAGCGATTGGGCAAACACAGACGAGGACGGAGAAGATGAGATCGAAACCGATCAGAATGATAATGACACGGTGACGCCTACACCTTCATCCCCAGACACGGGAGGACGCATTGTGCTCACGACTAGTCAAAGCAACAGCAGTGCCACAGATTTGGATTTTATTGACAGCACTCATCATCGCCATTATGGCCAAAATATCAATAAGCATTCAAGCGGTGTAAGAAGGACAAACGATCCTCCTCCCATTCCCAGTCCATATCATCACAATATGAACTTGCCCACCACCACAACATGCTACACATCTGTTCCTATACAAATCCCGATTCAGATCCCAACTGAGATTCCGGACGCGTACGCTTACGTCTATGACACAGACACACTTTTAAATCAATCTGAGCTGATGGCAAATCACGCTCTGCTCGCTCATCCAACATCTGACGCCACTGCGATGAAAACCGCAAGGTGCTACAACACTAGAATCTCCAATGGCTCCCCATCACCACCACACAAGACACCCGGGAATAACTCTAATATTGCCCGAGGTGCTCTAGGCTTCCTCCGCAAAATCTTCAAGAAAGGTTCTTGCTCCTCGCAAAGAACGAGTCCAGGGAGTGGAAAAGTGAAAATATCTCGGGGAAGAGGAGATTCCCGGGATAATAATAACATCCCAGCTGTGCTCCGCTCCCCACTCCTGGAAGATATTGAAGCTGTGAATAATTACCCGCTGTCCAGCACGAAACCATTAAGTCCAGCTATAAACGGATACTTCCTCACTCCAACTCCCAACTCGTTTCGTCGTCGCAGCGGAACAGGGACCGACTCTTCGGACTCCCGCAGCTCCAAACAACCGAAAGGAATCAAGACTGATATCATAAGATTGCCTGGACATCCTTTAACCCTCCAAAGTCAATCTTTGTCATCCACTCAAAGCCAAGTGGAGGCATTAGTCCTGCAGCAGCTCCAGCAACAATCCTTTTCATCCACGTCCTCTTCAGCCACGAACCCAAGCAGAAGTTCCAACACTTCCAAGTCTCACCGAAATACTAATGGGAGCTGCGAGTCACCTTATGCAGACAAGAATAGTCACCACCATGGAACAAATGTCCTTCTTCCCTCGCACAATAATACTAACCCAAATACGAATACAAATTCCACATCTGGGAGCGGCTCTGGTAGTTCTGTGCATTGCATGTCTACATCCACATCAGCGTCTGGAGGAATATCCGCACCGACCCAAAAACAGTCACGAACTAAGGATACAGGCATTTCAAATTCCAATTACAAGTCTAATTCATTCTCTGCTAAGGAATCTCCATTCATGTCCGGCCACCACCGTTCCAATATTAATGAGAAGCAGCCTTGCACTTCAGTTTCTACTATAACTACTAATATGTCACCAATGCTAATATCTCATGGAAATGGGAATGCAAAACTTATTTCTTCACAAACCGCAAGTGTCACAAGTTCAACTCCACCAACCCAGACACAAATTATTGTTCTGCAGCAGAACCAACCAATACCGCGAGATATCCTTCCTCCAGGGGCTCTCTCTCCGAAAATGGTGCTGGGAGGAGCTGGAGCAGTAGCAGGTCATTGTTCTTTCGAGTCGCAGTCACCTCGTTTACAAAACAACCCGACACGAATTAATTCCCCGAGTTTTAATAACTATTCACCGATTCATCGTCTTGTCGTGACTGGAGGTAACCACTTACTCAGCCGAGGTGTCAACGCTCCTTCCACCTCTGGTGCTTCATCTTCCTTCCACACCGTTGCCGAGTCCCCGTTGCTCATCTCGAGGAGTGGGAACGGAAATAGTATCCCTATAGTTCCCAACGGTCCTAGCAGCGGAGTGGGACACCATAATAATGGTAGTCCACATTTCACTCCCAATTCCCAAATCATAAATCGTCCGGTAGTTTCCACATCTTCCCCTTTAATTAATCACCGCCATTCCATTTCATCACCTCGTACTCCTCATCACTCATCATGTGCCCCTCCTTTTGCATCCCCCTCGCCAATTTTAAGAAATCCTCGTTATCAATACATAGCTTCGTCAAATCAAAACTCTCCTGTGTTAAATGTTCCTAAGAGAATCAACATCCCCCTTCATCATCCTCAGCAGAATGCATACCCGCATCCCAACGGAGGACTCGGGGGCTCTCCCATGATCTCATTTTCACCCGCTCCCCTTCATCACTCACAACAACGAACGAATTGTAATAGCAGTCACGTCAGTGTCAGTCCTAATTTAAATTCTGCTAATCATCATCATACGCAACAAGCTCTTCAACAAAAAAATCGAAGGAGTTCCAGTCTCGGTTATGATTTCGACTATGAGAAACACCAACAAATTCAGCATCCGCAATTTAGTATTCAAACAAATGGACCGGGAAATGGGAACATTCCATCTTCATCAGTTAACGTCTCGCTCAATCAAAGTCATAGTTTTACCAATGGTGCTTCTGGGCAAAACCATTATTACTCTTCTCCCGTTATACAACAAAGGAACCTGGAGAGATATCAACAACAACAACACCATAATGACTATTTTGTCAATAGTGGTGGTGGAGGGGTTATGGTGGGGAGTTCTGGTGTCCTTGGTGAAGAATCGCCTCAGGCAGTTAGACAGCGATATCATCAAAGCAACAACTACCCGAGAAACACTAATCACAACGAAGTGCAATTTCCTTTGTCGAATGCTCCCGGGATGTCAATGCACAATTCGATGTCACCCCAAGAGAGAATTTACGAAACTGTCGACTCGGATGAAGATGATGTTTATGTGAGTGATGAAGGAGATGGGAACGGAGGTGAGTTCGAGTTTGATTTGCCTCTTCCCTACAATCCCGAAGAATTGTATAGGCGAAGTAATAACCCATATAGTTACCACGGGGTTCCTCCTGAGTACATACATAAAAGCTACCGATCAAATGCCAGCTCTAGTCAAAGTCAAAGTCAACCCAAATTCCAACCTGGTAGTTGTAGCTCACAATCAAAGAGATCAAAGAAATCCTTACCAATCCGACCGGCACCGCAACCGCCGCCCGCTAGAAAAGTTCCAACAAATCTCCCGATGATGCTGGGGACTTACTTGTCGGAAACGGAAACCAGATTACTCGAAGACAGAAAATACAAACAACTTATAAATGAAGCCGAGGCTTTACTCAAAGAAATCTCTATAGAAAAGTCCAAACCGTGGACTGGCCGTCCGGATGCTCTTCGTCATGAAGAATGTCCACAAAGTGATCCACTAAAGAGAAAGGTAAACATATTATTGCAAAAGTAAATAATCATTGTTTTCACCCTCCTCTTCAATTTTTCTCCTTTTCCCATTGTTTTTCACCAAAAATTTCTCCATTTTTCAGTTTTCTTTTGTCTCTTACACTTTGTTTATGATTTTTCAGTACTCGATGTGAGTTCTTTTCTTCGTTCGGTAGTAGGTAATCTCTGCATTGTTTACTTTGTCTTTCCGATGAGTTTTAAGATACAAGATGAAAGTGGATGTTGAAAGCGTGACAGAAGGAAGTCAGCATTAATCATACTAAAATTAATTAAATGAATCTGATAAAACTCTCCTAGGCTTACGACTGTTGGGCATTACGTCGTCTTCAGCAAGAATTGGCAGGCTGTTGTGCCTCTCCACCAGTTCTGCACCGATCCCGACTGAACCTGACATCACCGTCTTCTCCCAATGCCTCTAGTCATCCTTATCTAAATCATAACTTGAGTCTAGTCCAAGTGCACAGTGACGCTGCATTCATGAGCGCTGTTCGAATTCATGAGCTCAATAACGAGAGGAATGCTAACCGAGGGAACTCGAACGCTAATTTTTAAGAAATCAAATCAAATCATCGAAATCCTCTGTCTTCATGTGATAACAATTTACAAAATACATAAATACAACAAATTTTCACCGTATTCTTTCTGCTCAAGAAAAGCGGGGAGAAAGTCCAAGAAACTATTACGGATACATAATAAGGTGATGTGAGTGAAAGAAAATTATAATGGATTTAGGATTTCCAACAAAGTCAAGTCAACTCTAAACTCCTCGGATATAATGTGTGTGGCTTGCTCTTTCGGCTCGTTTTCTCCGAATTCTGAATCATCATGGTGTACGATACAATGTACATAGTACATAAAATACTGCAAACTACAATTCCCCACCGTGACATGAGAAACTGGGGAAAATTCTCCCTTTTTATATTACACTCACACTTATATTGCACTACGTACGACATTAGAAGTTAGGTTACACGCTAAACTTACCTACGAAACTTGACGTGTGATTGTGATGTGAAAATTTTCCCCTCCACTTTGAGTCGATAAGATAAAACATAATGTAAGATGAAAAACTCCCGGATGAGAAATTCGGGAGGACAGGGAAGTGAAAGTGAAGCAGACTGTGCCTATGTGACTCTGCGTATATCTTCGGTATAAAATGAACTAAAGTGGCTGTGAGACAATTTACTTAGCAGTTCATGTGAACAATGAACATTACTCAAGTGTGCTGAAGTGAGCTCCTCACATCACATTTCCGATGAAACGTCCACGGCGCCTTCTTCGCCGCTTTCTCCTCTTTCACTCCATCCAACTTCCAACTCCAAACTTCGAACAATAAGTGGGAAGTGTGAGAAAGCCAAAAAAGGAAAGAATTTCTCTTTCCTTCCTCTAAAACCAAAACAACATCGATGTACAGACTACAGACTACAGATATCTCTGTGAAATGTGAACTCCGGTGGTATGGTGTTGCTATCTATTTATATCTTTTCACGACAAGGAACACTTTCTATCTGCAGAAGAGCTGCTGTACCCATAAAACAATACAAATAGCTATACTTAATAACGTAGATGATGATGAAGATGAAGATACAGGAACACTAACGCAACCTAATGTTGGAAAATTGTATACGATGATTAAATACAAACACTAACTTTTACTTCACATTACATAAAGGAAAACAGTTTATATAAATATAGTACTTACCTAAATATAGTTATATATATGCGGCAATATGTCTTGTAAATATGTGTTTAGAGTTTTGGATGTTCACTCCACTTCATTATACAATACATTATAAAGATACTCCGTAAGTATGCTATTGTGGTCATAATAATTTATCGACTGCCTAGCTCTTTATATCCTAAAAACTTTAGTTCAGTGTACTGTAATTTCATTTTTGGAAAGGACCTACTGAGTCTAGTGATGAATGGTGTTGTTATTTCGTGGTTGTCCTTAGTGTAGACTAAAAACAAGCGTAGAAACATTAATAATAGCGTATATTGTCATATTACAGTTCTAATGTGTAGTTTAGTGTATCCGCAGAGTTACGTAGAGCTGCAAATATAAACTATTTGTGACATTGAATAGGGAAAGTACAAAGTAGACAAGTAGAGAAAGCCCTAGACTGTATGTGTACATATATAGAGTTATGTATGTAGAAAGTTTTTAATCTATGATGATAAACCACATGATATATATATGCTTCCCGTTTCAGCACCATTGTCAGGAGGCTGTGCTTTATGTCATATACTAGCTGTAGTACTTAATACTTAATATTATTATACAAATGTGAAGATGTTATTTAGTACGTTATAATTCTACTACTTCAGTGAATAGCGATTGATGCTACAATATTTTGTATTTGTTAAGGTACTGTAAAGTTCCCACTTATTTCCCATATTTATTTCATATAAATAAAGTCAACACCGAAAGGCATCCTCAGAGTTTGTATATAAATAATTCAAATTGTTTTGATTGAAAAATTGATATTGATGGCCAAAATTAAACTATTATAATAAGTATCCCAATTTTGTTATCACCTAGTGTTTCTATATTTAGTAAAATGAAAAGTAGGGTATTTAGGTTTGGCATATGAAACTATAAGGTTACTGAAGCTGAAACATATGTGTGTAGGTATTTACTAGCAGGAAATATGTTAACTGCAATTTTGCCTACAGTGAAGATTTGCCTAGTACTGATATTTACGTTTACGTGGTAGAATAGCTGTTGTTTATGTACGAACTGTATGAACTGAAAAATATCTTGTAATGTAGTCGAAAATGGGTAATCTTATACATAGTTGAATACAATTTTAACTAATTGACAATGCAATGCATTTCAAGTATATAAATACGAGTAACCAATTTTTAAGCGTAATCTGTAAATATAAGTATAATTAGTTCAATCAACAAAGTAAATGGATAACTATAATATTACGTAACTCGTAAATAATGTTTGCAGTTTTAGTCGTCTACCAGTCAAGAATTATTATACCTACCTATGTATTTGTAATGCATAAAAATATTACTATCTACTTACTACAAGTATGCTATCTAAACCTAAGTGTGTAAAACCAAACAAAAGTTGATTACTAACTGTATTGTATTGTATATTGTATTACTAGAACTAAATACCGAACACATACTCTAGCTAACAACACGTTCGCATACAAAGAATAATAAATAACGTAAAAAATACTTATGTAAAATTGTCTTTCAAATCATTAAATTATATGCTGCAATCCTAAAAGTATCTAAAATACTACAATACATAATAAAGCCATTCCACGATCCAAGCAATGCCGCATTAATCTTTTAGTTTACCTATATTAAATTAATTAATCAATCAATGTCCATGGAATTTCCACAATTTTAGTTTAGATTTCGGTGTCAATAGTAAGGGCTTGAGCTGGAAAGTGTTGGTGAAAGTTTTAAATGGTGCTTCTATGTAAAAAAGGAAAATAATTATTCCTATTTACGAACGTAAGTTGATATATTATTGGCAACACTGTAATGTACTAACATTGTTATGGAGAGTGAGTGCAAACAGGAAAGTGGGTAGTCAGCAAAATATTAAACCAAATTACACTTCTATATGGGATCCTTTTTGATTTAATATCCCTTCTTCATTTACAGGAGCTCAGCACAGATTTGATCCATTTAATCCAATTTAACCATTTCCTGTTAGAGCTAATTAAATCATCTATACAAAGCATAATATCTTTACTTATATGACACTATAGTTGGCACTATAAAAAACTTTCCCACAGTTAACATTTCAAACATCTTACCTTCAATGCTTCAGCAAAAGTCTCTAATATCGTTTATAACTTTACCTACATATATTACAGACTGTAAGACTTTGCTGAATTTAAGTAACCATCAAGTCACAATACATTTAGATCACAATTTAGCAACAAATGTAGGATGGAAGTACAAAATTGTGGCAAATAAGGAAATAATTTTTATATCGCCAGTTTTCACTTTCTACCTTCTCCGTACCAAAGAAAGCGCATAAATAGTTTTTCATCTTATCACTTGATTTATCTCAGGTCAAAGGTCGGGCAACGCCCAACATTTCAGCCCCTTTATCTGGCTTTAGACAGGAGTAACAAAAATAGAGACCTTGCGAAATTTCATTCAATAAATGTTCATGCTTGGGTCACATTCGTCTCATTAGAGTTGCCAAAAGGAATTCCTTGCCGTAAAAAGGAAGTTAAAAATGGTGCACACCATTCGTAGTAGTCTAATAGTAGCGTGCTTAGCCGTCATCACATCCAAATCTATCGCAGGCATAAATCAGTTCCAATAAAATTCTCGCCAAACATAGTGAAAACATTCCGTATCTTTACAAACTTGTATCTCTACTTATGTAGACATGTAATGTATTTTGGTGGGTACATAAACCTAGGAATCGAAACTTCAGCCCAAAATACATACAAATAGATACCGTGTTTATCAAATTTGTTTCCGCTATGAAATAATTTCCTCATATACAAGTATTTCAACATTAGGTATCAAAAAGTGGTCTTAAAATATAATTCCCCATCCAATCCATGGAATCATTCCGAATTAAAATATTATGTTCAGAATACACAACTAAATTAAATTGGAAATCATAATCAAGTGAAAGGGAAACAAGTGTAGGATATGTTTATCAAAAACATTTGCATTTGGCATGAAACAATTTCCAGGAGATGTTGCTTGCATTTGTCATAGAAAACTTTCCCCGAAATCGTAATTCATTCTTTGACCCAAACTCCCACATGGAACCTATTGGAATATTTTTTTCAGAAAGTGCGGAAATAGTGCCCCTGGTGCAATAATTCTATAAATACGGTACATATTGTTTAAATATAGTTAAAGCTACCATACTTACATAGTCGCATTGCATGTTATGGATGGCAGTTCTCCTGGAAATTTCTTACACATACATCGTTTTGTTAACATAAGTTTTACAAATATACTTCCGAGTTGTTATATCTGAAGGTATATTGTATTGAAATATACGGTAGTATTAGGTAAATACCAGGAAGACATTTACTATGAGTTTCCTTTTCTTGAATGAAAGTACGAAAGCACCTAATGCACACTGACTCTAAAAAAGAAGTGTGTTTAGAGTTGGCATGTGTACTCCAGCAGAAAAAATCTAAAGAACTTACCTTATACCTTATAGGGGCAAGAAATTTTGTGCTGCCAATATTTTGACCCAGATTTGGGGAAAATATGAAATAAAGATACACCCGTATCACAAGATCACAACACAATATATACTAACATAACATATAAAGATTCCGATAACAAAACATGATCATACCTTCGTAAATAGGAATGTTACATAATAAATAAAGCATGGAGGTTAGTACTGTATCGTCATTCCATCATATATAGTACAGAAAAATACATGGAAATTGAATGGGAATGAAATGGGAATGTTAAGCTTCCAGTTGTTCTTATCGTTTACGTGTCTATGCCTAACAAGAACCAGAATCTGAACCAGAATGGGATAATATAGGTAAACGACCCGTAATGGCATTGATATTGATAAAAATCCTACTTCTATATTCTAGTAGTACATAACATACTGGGAACTGGGAGGAAAACGCTAACCCAAGTAAACCAAGGAGGATGTAGAAATGCCAATCTGAATCTGAGTGAACTACTAATGCTTATATGTAGCAATATCCTCCTTATATTACTTGCACTAAAGTTTTCATGGAAAATTACAGTAATAAGTAGTATGATATGGTAGCACGGCATGTGATAAGATATGATTCTGCAATATTCATCTTCAATGTTCCAGCTAATCGACTTTCTTTATAAAACTACTATCTTCTCTATGCGATATGATATGAACCTAAGCATCTGCTTCAATTTTTTTCATGTTATTTGCTTCCAGAGGAACAAAAGCATATCCACGTGGAGTATTAAATCCATACGACTAACATGTAACGATAATATGAAGCTTACTCATGTTATATAATGGGACATGAGACAAGACAAGCCATTTTAGTTAGCTACCTATTTCTGATGTGATATCCTTCTCTGAAGTAGGAGAACACTTTTTAAATCGCAAGCTGTGTCCTGTCCTCACTTCACCAAGTTATAATGTAAGTAACCATAAAATTACAGTATGCCAAACCTCACAAAGCCATATATTACAAACTAAGCCACTAATTTAAATGAGGACTTAGTTTTACTCTTCCAGACTAATTAAGTTAATTCATTAAAGTTCCCTCTTAACTACCTACTGCTCTAATAATGTCAAATCAGCGTAATCTAACTAGCTACAAACGAAATGCATATGAATTACAAATTGAATTAAGTTGGTCTTGGTCCTCGATTTATTAAGACAGTATGAATAACATAAGAATAGGAGGATGAAAGTGAAAGACCACACAGATGAAAGAGCATTATTATACAGTAATCCTTTTTATAGTATTTATTATTCAGTTCAGTAACCGAAGTCACTCTGTACAAAATTTATTCACACATTTAATCTAACAAGTTCATCTTAATTAAGAGCTCTTTGGGGATAATAAATGCTCTTTAGTTAAAAATCATAGATATTTTGTCTTAACTACTTTCAACACTTATAACGATCTCACTTGATGTACACTTAATTAATAATCACTAATAATACGTATAATACAACACTTATGTAGAAAGTTAGTTCAGTAATTCAGTATGTTAGAAATATATTATTTTCTTATGTATTTTAAGCATCACACACTATAACAGTACAATAAACAATTTCGAAAAATCCAAAGGACTACTTTTTTGGTCAACTACATACTACAGTTACATTTAGTAATCTACAAACATAGGACAATCTAAAATCTATATCTAATTAATTATAAAGTTAGTGATGGGTAAACAGTTCATTATAATTATAATTAAACCACGTAAACTAGGCTTTTTGTATTCTCCAGAAAATTACAGACTGTTTTCTTTGTGTTTGCAACATCGTTGTCTTTACCAATTAGTAATTTTGATTGGAAAAGTAGAAAACCTTAGACAATTCATTATTTATTAGTTTTAGTAAGCATTTAAAAGTTTCTAATTAAATTCTGGATTTATTGGCTCCATTTATTATGCGTTTGCATTTGAACAACGTTCGTAATTACTAATTACATATCTTGCGTCATCTATAACCTAACATCAATTCGGAAGTAGAAATATATTCTTGATAGCAATATCTTTACGGCATAATGCAAAATGCAATTGACGATCCCAAAGCCAATTCCCACCATTCGCATTCATTCCGGATTCAATTCAGGCTTAATATTTAAGTAAAAGCGAATTCAACTTTCATTTCATTTTCAACTGACTGAAGTCTCTCTCAATCAGAACAGTCAGCAACTTTCTTCGACATCTGCAAAGTAATTTTACATAGAATTATATAGCAAGCAAGCAAAATAGAATGGTTAATTCAGCAAATAGAAGAAATAGAAAAGTGAATGCTCAATTTGTAGAAAATAAGAGATACAATCGCTATTTGGCTTTTTATGGGATAATATAATAGGACTGAGAAAGGAATGTAAGTATAGGTATAGGGTAGTAGCTTTTTTGGAAATTCTAGGTATTGCAAGTAGAAGACTGCATAAGGCACCACAAAGCGAAACTTTCCTTCAGTTCATCTGATAAGGCCCAATTTTATGAGTTTTTGATACAATGCCATAAAAGAGATTTATAGCAAAGGCATACGACAAATTCTGTATTTGAAAAAGTAGGTAAAAGTATGTTGGCTGGTTAGGCCATAGCATTTTGAATTTGTACAAACTAATATAACATTTTACAATATGAATTGCATTGCATATCATATTAAAGTTGTAGTACTTACAGTACAGATGGTACAATCGAATGGAACCGAATTCGTTGCTCAGTTTTAACTTGTTCTTTTGCTACTTCATATCACAACGTAAGTGAAAGCATGGTTGGTGTGTATGATAGTGATGAGATGACAGTTTACGAATAAAATGCGGTTCGCAATCACATAAGTAAGTTTTTAGGTTCTGTTCTGAGCAACTGTTCTTGCCTTGCCTTTGCTAACATTATATTATATTGTTAGCTAACCAAACGTCCTGTTTTGAATTCTGATAGAGTAGGCATACCTAGTAAAATTACTAGGTATCTATCTATATGATATGACTTACTACAAAATTATATTATATAATATTAGAGTGAACTGATTGCAAGTTGGAGAAAAGATTTGCCTTGCTCTTCAAATTCCAAATGTAAGTAGAGTAGTAGAAAGTATAAACTTGTGAGACGGGAAAGGATGAGGAAGAGAAAACGGAAGCGACAGAGAGAAGTGAAGACACTTTAGGAATTGACAAGATATTTTCTAATAGGACGATTGGCCTGAGTGAGACTCACTGGATTGTTGTTTTTGAAGAGTAATCCTTCGAAAGTTGCCAGAATGCCCATGTGGAATTGCCTATCTTTGATGGCGTTGATGAAAGCGGACAGGTCAGCAAAAGTTGTCGAGTCGACCATATTCCTTTGATGTGAAGGCAATTCCAATGTAGCAGACTGAATGAGACCTTTGCTCACTTGCAGACGAAACTGGATGTTGGCGATGTCTCCATTGGACCCCATTCCGATTGGATAGGTCCGATTCACACTGAATTCCGGCGTTCTCCCGTAATTCCAAGACCAATTCTTGAATTCCGCACGAATCGAATCTAATCCCGGGAACCATTCATTCGTTGGATTGACCATTTGAAATCCACGTTGTTTCTCAATCGTCTGCTTTCCGCCGTCATTCCCATTGTTGTCTGTTCTCAGAAATTCATAGCCAACTGCAGACAATACTTTTTCAACTGACATAGACGGCTCGACATTCTTCAGATTTTCGACGGGAGATTTGATACTTTTGGTGGCTCGGCTGTCCAACCCTTCCTATAATCATCAAATATCAAAACCGTTACAGCATTGTCACTTTTTATTATATTTGTCTTTCTTTTCTCATGAAACGACCAAATGATTGTCGAGTGTTTGTTTTCCTTGCTTATGAAATTTCCTCCTCTATAGTCCTATAGTACCTTGTCCTTAAGTATTATAATTTGTACATAATGTACATATCTTTATAGATTTCCTATATACTTCACGTTCTTAAACTAAACCCTTCCTCGTTCTTCTGTTCTGCATGAACAGTGAATGAACACTATATGCTACCAAACTACCAACGCAATGCAATGCATTAAACTCTTAGCATATATCTATCCTAACTTGATTGTGTAGTGTGTACGAAAACAGTGACAGTCTGTCTGTCTTTTATTTTATTGATACTTTGCCTTGACATGTACACGAACCAAATATTTCAATGTCAAGCATCCCAAAAGAAAACAAGGGAAGTATACCCCACATCTTCGAACGCAGCGGAAAGATAATACTAGCTGCATCCGCATAATCCTCTCTTCTCTAGTACCCCCTGTATTGAACCGTCCTTGACCAATTTAGGGGAAGTTCTACACAGAAACTATGATACACCTTCCTTAGAGACTAAGACTACTGTAAACCCAGAATATTTAACAACAATGCTACATTTATATACATACATACAGTATATTACATACATATTTATACATAACTTATGTTCATTCAAATAATTCTACAGAATACAGAAGTCTAAAACCAACATAAAATTCTCCTAGGTCCTAGGATTCACTGAACTATATCGTAAAACAGTCGACGCAGTCAGGAAGCTATAAAATTACTACGCGAGGATCATTTAAAATGATTTCTTGCTATAAAATGCTTACTAAATAGTATTTACCCGTTCTACCATTTTCATTGATATAGCAGCATGGCTACGAAGGAATGTTAAAATGCAAAGAGAGGTATTTTGCTACTAGCCAAGTATTACTTGATACAATTTAGGCTATTCCTATCCTAGTCCAATAAATGGAGTATAAAACACGAACAATTTCATACAACAATATATAAAGATTACGCATGACACAAGCAATAAAGTACAAATTCTGGAGAGAAAATATTGCCCAATCTTGAAAATTAACTTTGGCACAAACACAAAGAGCGATAGACAATTCATAACTAGAGTAATATTATATTTTTCTCTACAGTACAGTACACCTCCACTACCAATCTCGCTAGGTTTTGGTCTTGCATGCTATTTAGTATCATAGTCAATGCAATACATGCACCCATTTGTCACCTCTGTAGAGGACAAGACAAGACGTAATGGTGCCTAGTCTATCTAGTGCGTTGCATTGTTAAAGTAGCTACAGAAATGAAAAAGAATAGTTTTATGGACAAAGTACACTTGGGTGCACACAGAGTACAGCAACTAGATTACCTAACTAAATAGCATCCTGCCATACCTGTCCGTTTCCTAGCATAATTCGTTATTAAACGCAACCACAACTGAAGTCAACGTACCGTGTTTGGATTGAGCATAGAAGATAGCTTCTTGAGGTCGGCGTTGACGAGTACCTGAATTGCATACAAACATTTTTTAGATTTCATTCAAGAGCAATAATTCTTAAAAGTCCACAGCCTTACTAGAATGAGTAAAATAAATTATTTAAAATCTGTATTTTTTAAATACTTACCGTAAGATGATGGTATGCGTTCTTCCCAAGTTTTGACGCAGTTCCGGATACCTAATATATAAAAACAATACTTTAATTATCAAGAGAAAATAAAAAGTGAAGAATTATTTTTAGAAAGATACTTCAATTTTTCAATATTTTCATCACATGACATTCTATTATTATCCTTATCTTACATACATGTGTTAGATAACATAAACTTGAGTAATGTCCGTCTATGTAAATATAGGAGGAGGATGCTCAAACAGCAAACAGAACGCGATAATGCTGAACACATTACATTATATCGTAATATTAAAGAAACACACAGGGCTGTATAAATGTGTACAATGTGGACATACAGATTTATATGAGGGCTTATGAATATGTGATATTTATACAATAAAACTATTACATGAAGTATATCGGGGAAACTACTTAATGTAGGATACACAACGTTTATTAGGCAATAGAGAAATATATTATGATAGTGATGTAATGCTGCATTTGCAGATAGGAAAACGTAGCCTTAATAAAACAGAGATGAGATGACTCATAGCCATGTCATCACCATTAAAGAGCAAAATAGGGGGAGGATTCTGTACAAACACGGAATATTGTATTCCCTGTCTCAGCAACTAATATTGCGCTAACTCCCATACTTTTTAGTGCATTAAATCCAATACACATTTTCTATAGAATTTTTACAAAGTTTTAAAATTGTAGAACATAACATCAAAATTAATAAAAATAACGATGATCCTTGACACAAAATCATTTTAAGTCTTAAACTGACTTTGGGATGGTAAAATAATAAATTCCCAAATTGTTATATGAGAAAATGAACATCACTATCATTAAAAGATCTGATATAAATTAAGAAAAAATCCAGTAATCTTATGCTGTCATAAAAGATCATTTTTCAAGGAATTCCCCTTTTAATATCCGTCTAGCTCAGAGAAGCAGACTAAACGAGAAAATCGTAAAAGACATGTCAAACAGGGATTATGTATTTATATGGGCTATTTATATAACAAAGTATAGTATACCTAATAATAATGATAGAAAGCTAATATTAAATAAAAAATATATTAATAAAAGTGCGTAAAAGACAATAGAACGAACCTTATAACCGTGTACAGTGACATCCTGCTTGGGAGTGATTTCCGCCTGAATGCCAAACTGTCTCTTGAGAGCACGACAGATGATTTCTAGATTGGACTTCCTATCGTAGGCGTCTCTGGGAGTGAAGAATGTGCAATTCAAGTTCCCCCGATCGTGAAAGACACAGCCTCCTCCAGAGTTTCTTCTGGCAATTGTCACTTTGCTCTCCTCAGCAGCAGCCACGTCCACTTCAGCCCATGGATTTTGATGTCTCCCAATGACGACACAAGGCTCATTCCTCCACAACAACAGGACGCGATGTTTCTCGAAACTGAAATTACGATAAAGCCAATCTTCCAACGCCAGATTTGTGTGGATGTCCGCAGACTGAGAGATGAAAACAGATTTCTCTGGCTCTTCTTTCTGTGGGGTTGAGCCTTGCACTGATGTTGTGCTGTAGAACCGGTCGCAATTAGTAGACGAGGCATTAGTGTTAGCCAAAACCAAGCTCTTCAACGTCAATCCGCCCGCCGCTCCATTCCCAGCAGCAGAAGCAGAGATTTTTGCCAACAACGGGGAGGATATGCCTGGCTTGGCATACGCACCAACAAGTGCAAAAGATTTCCCTAGGATCGCCTGCATTTTATCTCGATTCTCTTGATGAACGAACTCTGTGGTTGATTATTATAGCACAATATATACAATCAATGATTCAATATACTTTTACCAATGTACTATAGGTTTATATTATGACGATTTAAATAATGATGATATAGATTGTAGAGATATACTCGAGAACTTCGAATCTTTGATAAAAAATCTTACTTGTGTGTTGATTTACTCCTGTAGGCCGTGAAGTATAGTATTTCAGACTTCAGATATGATTTTCCTATGGACGCAATCGAAAATTGTTTTTCAAGTGTATATTACGTGAGAAATATTGAATGTAGATAAAATATAATAACTGCTGACTCAAGTTCTTTGTTGTAACGGGCTTTGTTTACAAATAGCTTTTCTCTCGACTTCTGTAACTGTTGCGTCGCTTTTTATCAGTAGACTTGGTAATATGACTAAAATAGTGTTTATTTTGTAAAGCGAGCTTGAGACGATTTTCTTCCTTTGTTTTCAGTCGTTTTTCAGTTCTAGGTCTTCAGTTCGTTTCTTTGTCTTCTTCCGAAGGTAAAGCTATTTTCTTAAAGTCCAGGAGTAGTTTTTCGTACAATAAATACTACGGTAACCGCTACGGAGGTAGTAGGTACCCTTAACTTTAGTTCTTCAGTTCGCACTTTTCAACACCGGGCTTTAATGACTTGCCTGACTAATATTTTGGGAATTAATTTCAGAGGATAGTTTCTAAATGGCAGTTGCTGCTTAATGAGATGTTTTGTATATCAGTTGATGAAAAAATCAGTTCTTTTTCGAGTATTTAGTACTCTCGTTGGTATATTTATATTTTAAAACGTATTTAATATATTTCAACTAGTAAGAGTTAATTTATTAAATATTAATTCACTTAGAAGAGGAGACAACAGTCTGTTAAGGAGAGGAAGACGAGATAACTATGTAGGGCCACGGTGAGATGAAGCCACTTAAAGGTATGATGCAATTGGCAAGCACGGACACGAATTTTGAGACAATCAACAAAGCCCGATGACAACACACTGTACTCACAAGATCTGTCCATTGATTTTTGAGGAGCCAGCTTAAAGGCAGTTATCAGTACCACAGTACCACTGAACACAAGTAAAGATGATCCGTCCCGGGAACTCACTTATATAACAATTTCGGAAAACCTGAATGGACACATGGAAATTTACAGAGTCAGATTCATTTCATCACTTTATGCTTTTACATGTAACTTAAACAACAATGCCTATACAATGCTAACCATTCCTTTAAGACTTTTACTCGTAACTGAATGTAAAAACACATAAGAATACCTGAACCTTTTTCTGCCCCTAGCCTTCCACGTTTGTTTGGGTGTTCTTTTCTAAAGCTCTCTCATACAAGTACATATATAAAGATACAACAATATTGTGAACCTATGTAGACGTAGATACATGTACTCTTATGGTCAGGTTCAGGTTAGCCCAGTATAACATAATAACATGTATTATTAGTCTACGTATGTGTGTAGTGCAGTCGGAGTCATATAAGCACCATATACCAAACGGCACTTCCACACAGCAAACGAATGGAAAATTTCCATTTTTTCCCTACATAATATGTAACCCTACGTAAGTAAGTACGTACAAAAGTTCTACTTACTTCTTCGGCCAGTCAACCAGCCTACGAATCTGCCAGATGTACATTACGTACTTAAAATATAAATACAATGCTCTAAAGCGCATTACTAATATAATGGCTAGTTGTATTTTTCCTATCTATAAAATTGTTAACCTAAGTAGGATGTGCATTGGCTGGAAAAATTACAATTACAATTACCTATACATTACATTACAAAGAAGAAGATGCAATTTCTAGGAATATTACGTTTTATGTTTAAAAATAATATTAAAGTTTCCACAATAATTTTATGCATAACTGATGCACATGTAAATGTGTGTAGTCCATGTAATATGCAATTCAGCTGTAAAAAAACTAATTTTGATGAGTAAAACATTTTCTTATGAGAATTGTACATACTATTGCACATAATGTGCCTATTTACCTGCTATTTCGTACATGCACGTGCATATAAGTAGCAGCAGCGTAGTGTAATATGCACATTTTGTTATAATTGAGACCTAGAGTTCTATACTGAATTACTGAAGTGATATCCATTTTCTTGTAAAAAAATATTGCCGTATTGTATGTAGTGTGTTATGAGAATAATATTAATACAGACTCTCAGTGCTGCACTTTTATTTGCAAAACTAGTGTCATTCTATCAGTATAGGCTGTATACTTAGTATGATATTATTTAAATAATTAGTACCTTAAAATCGGAACACATGCAAGCAAATGTGATTAACCAACAACCTCCGGGAGATAGTTTTAAGGATATAAAGTATTCTATTTGTATTATGTTGTGCATGCATGTAGGAGTAATGTACTTAATTGAAGACAGATTAAATTAAAGGTAGTTCGGTTTAATAGTTTTGTTTTTCTTACCAAACAACAAAAGGTTTTCTCATACTCACTGTATTGATAGTAGTAATTATATCTTCGTGAGAATGGAGATGTATCGTATGGGAAACTATATTGAAGGCAATGCTCTGTTTTGCTGTTATTCACTTATTCCTGTTCATTTACTTATCCGTTGTCACACAACTAAATTCACAGACGGTTTTCGGTAAATAACTTGTTGTGTAGGCTACTCAACGGTGAATTCTTGTAAATGTAAATATGTAGGTCAGATTGATCTAATAAAATCACTTGGATTTCAATAGCAGAATGTGTTAAAACGATTAGCAAAAGGTTAGCTTGTAGCTTAAAAGTTTTAGGATCTTTACTTTACAGTATTACAGTATTGTAATATTCGGATCCGGTTTACTAATACTAGTAACAATGCAATGCTATTCGAGACGAACGTCTGTCAGTGATCGACCTGGTCTTGTATGCTGTATCTGTATTTGAGAATTAAGTATATGGATCGTTCGAGGGATATTGTATGCTAAAAATAAGTATCAACTTTTGTGAGGAGATGTTGGCACGAATGCGGATGAAATCAGAATAGGTTAGACTTAACTATTTGCATGTATATATAGGTTTCCAAAGTAAAGTTGTTACAGTGGTTGTTGTTGTTACTTACACTAAAACCAACTAGTGTTATGTGAGTGATGAGATTATGCAGACTTTGCGTTGTTCCTTACAGGAGTTGCTTCTTTCTACTGATGTGCTAACTACCAAAATGTTAACGAATAATATCTCTATCTGTTCTACGACTGCAGTATCATGAGATTTCTTGCTATCGGAAAAAATTAGTCCCAACTCAAGGCAAACCTGCTATTATCTCTCAAATGCTGCTGCGACAAGTAAAGGAAAACCTAACAATAATTCCTCCAGAGTTGTCCCTTTACTCTTGACTTACATAAGCATTAATTCTTACGTACGTATCTACTTTACTTAGGTATGTAGAATTCAAATTTCAGGTTGAATAGAAATCAAATGAGAAAGACGTATTTTCTTAATGTAAAATGGACAAAACTAACGTTATAGACCTCCTCGCCCCCTTCCACGCCTCTGTATCCTTATAATACACCTCCTTTCTATTATATATAAAGTTTTCACTTCAACTTGTTCAATTATTGTCTCTCCTTCTAGTTGTTGATAACTTCTACAAAACACATAACGTGTAAATACATTTCATATCTTGGAGACTCGTTTCTTTAACATTATCTTTGGGTTTAAGTCATTAATGGAAGAGCATAAACAATATTATCGTTATTTACAGTATATTAAAAGTATTAAACTCATTTACAGATTAACATACTCAGATTTACATCATAATTGCCAGTATATTTTACTTTGCAGGTTCTCATAAGTAATTATAATCATTATTGTAACTTTAATGTGTATATATGTACATATAATATGTGTATACAAAAAAATTCTCGTGTACATGAAAATACAGAACATATCTACCTAGCAAATTATAGATACCTACATAAACCTACTTAGGTATGTGTATATATACATATAACACATCACTTTAGTTTAGTTGTGTTGTATCTACGTAAGTCTGTAAACACCAAGGCAAAATGAACCAAGTGTATAATTCGCTCATTACTTCCTCCTAGTATAACTATATGAATGATGGAGATAACTTGTGTTAACTTAACTTCAAGCTCAATAGAAAATGATCACAATTTGTTCACGTGAACACAACGTGCTCTGTTCGTGAATTACCTACAGAAAAAACAGAGCCGCAAGCGACTTAACCACTCCAATCCAAATGCAAACATTCATGAAATGGCCGAGTGAGTGAGACTGGCTCTAGACTGTGTGTGTCTGTATCTCTATGTACGGGATGAGTGAGATAGAAACTTCTATTTACGATTATCTCTATTACCCACTACATACATACATACATACAGTTATACTTACATTAAACAATAGCATACACATATTGTTTTACTACTACGCATATTACCGTGAACACACACACCTGTATTGTGCTGTTGCAATATTTTAATAACAAAGGTACACAATTTGGTACGTTACTTATAAAAAACTGCCAAGCCACTGTATACAGCCCGCCCGAGTGAGTGTATTGCTGCACAATTACGACAAATATCCTTATAAAT
>JAQFYC010001361.1:0-35472 GCA_034694165.1 Tomocerus mixtus | reverse complement strand
GCAGCGTTATGGAGGGGGGAGGGGGGGTCGAAAATATGACATTTTTGTGTTACGTAATATTTGCATGATCCCTAAGAGCTTCTGTTATGCACCTATTTCCCAACGTTTTTAAACCATGCATAAGATGGTAAGTGTAACTTAGCGTGATTTTTCCTGCAAAAACCTTAACTGATATTTGTTCTAGTTACTTTAAATGATTTTAGCATTTTTTGCGTATGTAATTGACAAATATGTGCGGTTTATTACTAAATTACTAAGAATTGTAGAAAAAGATGAGTTGCAAAATAGGATGCAATTATGGATGGACACTTTCTGTAAATCTGTAAGTAATGTAAGCATGTATGTATGTTTACCTGCAAAAGGTAAATAAATAACATAATGATGATTCTGAAGTAAAAAATCTTACCAATAATCGAAAGAAACTAATAAAAGTTTATTTTCCGTCAGAAATCGAAGTGATTTTCTTGTAAACACAAAATTGAGTGTATAAAGGAGGAAACATGCAAAATTCAGCATAAACCAGATCTGCGGACAAGAAAATTCCAAAACTAATCCCTTGGAAGCCGAAATGTTGCCGCACGCATCGAACACACTTCTATTTTATGTAAGTAAAACAGATCGCTACATGCAGCCCCATAAAAACAATTTAGTTCAATCTGAGGACAAAAAGCTAAGTAATTGGAGCAGGAATATTTCTAGAGTTCTTGCGTTTATATAAGGAAAAACAGATGTAAAACGTTTTACACTGAGTGTTTCAAGCTAAACTTAAACTTATGTAGAATTACATACTTTTCGCAATTTCTCTTTAGCAAAAGGAACAATACTAAACTTGGTAGTTAAGTAGTTAATTTGCAATTGTAGGTGTAGTTAGTACTTAGTACTTGTAGGTAGTATAGTTACACCATGTAATTGTTAATACTCGTTAGTATGTAAAGTTGAATTGAATTGAAAAGCAGAAGATTTAGCTGCATTTCATGTAATTCCCTCTGCGTTCACAGTGAAATAGTATAAAATATAAATTGTGTCGAGACTAGAGCAGACCGCGACTCGGAATCACTCAAGCTCACCTCACTCACTCACTAACTTACTCACTACAACAATTACTGTACAGTAGTACACTTGCAAACACTTTAAGTATGTAACAATCAGAGATGTACAACAATCAAAGGAATTGTTGCTGCTGTGAAGGGTATCGTGCGACTGAAGCAGTGCGACTTCATACAGGATATAATATACAATACGATACGATTACGGATACACGGGGATAGATGGATGGATGGGGATATTTATTTTAACTCTTCTCTTTAACTCTTCTCTCAACTAAATCATTACAAGTATACCAACCAAACCAAGACAATACTTAAGTAACCCAGGTAGTATGTATAGCTGGCCACTATCTTTAAGCATGTACATACATACTACATGTTTACATATAGTGCAAACAATAATACAGAGATCCGCCGATGTATATTGTTGGTATACAAATAAATACATATCTTCCTTACATTCTTAGATACTATTAGTTAGTTAAATGTGTTCAATGGGCAAATACAATACGATTCTTACAGTATACCTACAGATATTTATATAAACCACATTTCAGATACACAATATTGCAGATGGGCCATATATCTGTACATTAGGACACTGTGCCCAAGCTAGAGCATATTAGAAAGGAATACAAATATGTAATGCATGTTGTAGGTAAAAAGATCTATTACTGACAATTTGTGAGTAATACTTGTTTGAGGATTTTAAGATCTGGAGCAATTAAATATTTTTAATATTTGTAATATATTATGTAGAATATCCATTAATAGATGATAAATATTTCAAAACCAGATCATATTATTCTATCTACTAATTGTTTCTTGCTATGAAAATTACAATGTAGATGAAATACACATAAATGTTACGAAAGAAATTGTCAATTATGCATTTTCGATGTTTGATGTCAAGACAGGTATGTAATATTCATTGCTCTACACTGTCCAGTCTACTACAGATATTAAAATATTATTACATCTCAAATGTGTGGTTCTGTTCTGACTGACTGTTAATTAAGATTTTCTCTTCTAATTAAATATGTAGCTAATTAATACATAAGTATTGATCTCCCTACCTAATGTTTCTTCCGGTCTGCAACATAAATGCATATGTACACTATGTATATGTAGGGATATATGTACGTGCATTAGATTAATTATTACACTTTGCATTAGTATTGTCAAATACAGTAGTGTATTCTCGTCCCAGTGTGTACTACTGTGTATTCTATGTAGGTTGTTTCATAGGAATCATACAATATCTACTATATCTACGCATACTCATTGTATTGTATACTTGCTAGAACTTTGTAGAATGATATAGGGACTCAACTAGTACAATAAATAGTATACATATCCTCATATGTAGCATAATACGGACCGAGTCAGGAGTTACGATTTGCTATAATCTAGTAAACAATGAAATAAAGTCTCACAGTACAATTCTATGAGATTCGCTGCAGTCTAAGTGCATAGAAAGAACGAAGACAGAGGCAAACAGTAAAAGTACCTGTTTGGTTGGATAAGCGCGTTAGAGTTAAGACCTTACTACGATTATTCGATTATGAACAGCACTATGCAGCAAAGCCTAGTCTGCGACAGCAGTGCTAGAAGTGCTAGTGTTTACAATGACTCTAAATCGTCTCATCATTTCTTGCATCCGGTCTTTCTGCTACTTACTTACATAGAGGAACTAAACTGCATTTCTATTATTATACTAATAAACTTCCATATTTCTTATTGTTGAATTTTATATTTGTATGTGTGTATTTATTTACTTATTGTTAGCATTTCTCTTTATTATGCATATCATTTAATATCTGCGGTATATAGGTATATGAGTAATACAATCGAATCATAAGTATAAATAAATATCTCTGGGTGTCAGATATTAGATCTTTCTATGTTCGTTAGTATAAATTGCTTACATACTTACATACACATACAGATAATACTATAAGAAATGGTTTACCATTTACATTTACTTTGTCGCTCCCTCTACTCTTTTTCTGATCCTATTTGAACAGTAACAATGTAATAATAACTGCTAATACGCTAGGTAAGTACATATACAGCACAGAAGTAATATTAAGGATTAAGGATTGTCTTGTATGTATATTGTAAGTGAAGCAGGACGGATACTGCTACAGGGCTGATATTTATTTAGTTTATACAAGAAATTTTTATTCAAGGTGTTTTAAGCTCTGGAAGGGGCAGAGGAGTTAATGCAAAGATTAGACAAAGTGCAAAACATTATTTGCTATAGACTATAATGCATAGCATAGCGAGTAACAGCATTGTATATTGCATATTTATATTAAAGCATGAAGATTGCAAATTGCATTACTACAGATAGTACACATTATACAGTACACAAATAATAGAGATAGTGTTATGTACACCATTTATGTTTGTGAAATTCAAAAAGAAAATACTTATAGAGAACAGAGGAGAAACATCCAGCTAGAGAGGATTGTCATTGTCGAATGACTTCCTCTGTCCTCTGGGCTCTTACTTAACTAAAAACAACCTAACCTTTAACAAAAAGACTGCAACACTAGAGTAAATAAGAAAGGTAATGTTAATGTCTCTAATATTTATTAAGTGCACCAATAAATCTGGATTACTAGTCTAACTGTAGTTGTTGTACTGTTTACATTTTGTACTAATACATTTAAGGCACAAGTACGTCTTACTTAAATTAAATGTACAATTTTCTTATAACTATTAGCTCTATGGTATAAATTATCAAACACCCTAGAGGCTGCAGAGGTGTATATTAGTATATTAGAGTTATAATAGTCTCACAATAATGAATACACAGTCTGTGGGACTAGACTTAGACCGGTCTCATCGTCAGTCTCACATTCAGTCAAAGCAAGTGAAGTGAGTCAAGTTATGTGAATGTAAATTGTAATGTAAAGAAACTGTAAATTCAAATAGGTTGGATTGTCTTGGCTCTGGCTGACAATGGGACATTTTGCTATGTACATAATATACACAGGTTGTAAATACTACATAGTAGACTGAATGAATGGGAGACACTTGTTTAACTACGGATGATACATAAGAAGTCGTCCATTAACTACGCACACTTATATTTTTGAAATGGGTGGAGGTGGAACAAAGTGAGCTACATTAACTTCCATTAAATAATTAGGATTTAATTTGTTAACCTGATAAATTAGACTAATATAGGTACAGTAGATAGTGTTTTAAAAAATATTTTCATGAATAAAATTGTAATTTAACTCCGTATTCTATGCAAGTCAACATTTATAAAATTAAGGATATATTACAAATCTGATTTTAGTATAGTTAAAATTAAAAATTTTGGTAATCTTAATTAATAAACGGAATACAAAACCTGATTGTGAGTAAATAAAAATAATTTAAAATTGTAGTACATACATAGATATTTAATCTTTTCTGAATAGTAAATGAATGATTAGGGATATTATATAAATTGCTGAAATACAGATACATACCTACAAAATTGACGACTAGTCCTTAGACAGAGGCACCTGTAACTAATACCTATTAATCCTAATCTATAACCAAGAGACATTATAAAAGCAAAGCTACTGTTTCCTTTAAATCGGATAAGAATGACAAGGCAGACGATGCGATGGAATCACTGACACATTAAAAATGTTGAAGAAGTTCCTCGTAACGTAAGTCGCTATGCAGCACGATCAAACGCTTATGTAGATTGCTGGCATGGCGTGAGTTTTATTATGACAATTGAGACACACCCTCTTCTCTTGGTGTGGTTTAGTTTTTATTAAACAATGTATTCATATATTAGTAGGGTGCGGATGAGAATTACTACTCAATATAATATGTACAGATACATTTACACATTTGAATACAAAAGAGACTATCTTCATTCTATAAGAAGAGTCGAGCAGACCAGACCACCTTACTCCAAATAAAAACGAGTAGGTAACTTACATCTCCATTCAATGCAAAAATTAACAAGAGACGATTCCGGCAATAAAAGTTGTTCGACAATCCTTATCTCTGGATCTGGTGAACTTCTTTAATGCATTTTTATTGCAAACTATAATTCTATCATTCTTTAGCATTTATGTAAGTATTAAATATATAAGTAGTGCAGTAATAATATTAATACGTGCTTGGTTGTCTTTACTTTGAATTGTAAATAGTATGTACTATGTACTTGCAAAAAGTATCACGTTTCGTTTATATAACCTTTTATCGTTACTTAGTACAGGCGTGTATTTTTAATTTTTTGTTATCCACATTGTATAATTCCCATTCTTTGAAAAGTAAAGTAGGTAATTATTTAATCAATACCCATGTACACGTTTTCCTATAAGAGGACAACAATTACTTCCTATACAGGTGTGATGTTCTGTAATAATACCCTTGTGACGGGACGCTATGTACTAATTTTAAGGAAACTGGAATGATATACGTATATGCAACTTCATTATTAGCATTATAATGCTACGAATGCATTTAATGGAACTATTCTGTAAATATGCACTAATTGTGACTTACCTACCTAAACACTTTTTCTTGATACACAATTCTTTTATACATAATATAACGACAAAGATATAAATAAAACTAATGAATATTAATTTTAATATTACAATGGTAGATGCCATATGTTGAAGAGATATATTCCACAACGCAATTCGGTAACAATCCCAATTCTCCCAATAATGTAATAGTATTACAAACTGATGAAATGATTCTAATTAATTGACCTTTGCCATAATAAGTGCTAAAACTAAAACAATGAGATGCAAATAGAGCATACCTACTTATTACTGTGCTACACTGACATTGACTTGCTAGTTTTGGAATTTGCATATTCGTAAGATAAAGTATCTGCCTACTTTTACTTCTCATTTTTAAGTCAACGGTAAAATTAGGCGCCTACCTACTTACTACTTACCATATCAGTCAGAAAGAAAGAGAATAAACGTCTCACCCTATGCAAATAAGGCAAGCTAAGCTAATCTAATCGAAACTTGAATAAAAATCTGTCTGTAGCAAATTGTAGCATTTATCATATTTTATTTTCTATTTATTTAATTTCTATTGTCTTGTAATACATTAGTTAGCTATAGACAGGGCAGACAAAATCTTAGGCACATATTATTGACATTGGTACTCTTACTATTTAACAATAGTTATAGAGTGAAATTTAATAAATTATATTACTTATAAGCAATGATGGTTAATGCTATTTATTTAAGTTAGTTAGCAATTTTAAGAGATTGACCAAACTCCACCACAATTTCGTCTTTTTTCACATCGTTAATAATGACACCGCAAAAAGTGGGGACAATAGTAGAATTAGTACTAACGAAGTATTAGTATAGCGATAAATTTTTATCCTGAACAGTATGCTGTACTTTTTTACTGGTTACTTAATTTAATTGGGATTTCATGCCGTTTTGGAAACGAACTGCTTACTATTAACAATACTTACGATTAGTCAGTACCTAAGCACCCTTACAAAAACTACCGAAAGCAGTGAAAGCTACATATATCATAAATTTTACACTTTCTAATAATAATATTCTGGCAAAAATGAGCTTAGGTAGGTGCCTAAATAAATACCTTAGATTAATGCAAAAAAAAATATTGTATAAACAAGCAATTAATACACAAACCTAATCCTGGCTAGAATGGTATGCAATTTTCTCCTACATACATAACATACTACCCGTGTCCTTTAAAAGTGAAAATTCTGTTAAAAAATAAAAGTTTCAAGTTTACTGTAAGAATCTTCTAGTCCTGCTGGCCTTTAAGACAATTTTAACAATAAACAGGGCATTAACCAGGTAGGTTTTCTGGTCAGAACCTTTTTTGTGCAATAATATTACGCTGTACTATTATGTACATGTGAATAAACGTACAAAAACTGAATGTATAGAGATCTGCAGCATAATGTTGATGTTTTAGCTGGACCAATGAACCCATAATCGTTTTTTGTCTAATAGAGCACAGTATATACATAAAACATGTAACATTTCAGCTTTTATTTTCATTTGAGTTTAATTATCGTCAATATACATATACTTTAACTTGTTAGCCACAACTAGTTTATATAATGTGAAGAGTCAAATACTTGATGAAATGTCACCGCATCACGTAGAGAAACGTAGAAACTCAGAAGTATCTGTAGAAGCTACGAATCACGTACACTTTAGCAATATTACACATTTTTGCTACCATGTACTATGTATTGTATTTAGATCACTTTGCATTTCAGATCTGTAGCTGTAACAAGAAAATAAATGACGATTCTCACAATTTAAGTCAGGTAAGCAATAACCAGTCAGTCCATTAGGTATGAGATTGATTTCATTTCTTTTCACTTGATCCTCCTCCTGTCCTGACAAGACATTAAGTTTTTACTTCATTACAAAAACATTACGTTACATATTTCTGATCACATAATAATATGTTGTAAATTTAATCTTACGACTTACAATCCAATAGTTACTGTAATTATGCTATAGATATATTTTGTTACATGACAATTACCTGTACGTGTGTAGTGTGTACCTATCTATTTATGATATTTATTTATCTCAAGTAAAGTTAAGTAAGTATTCTGTAGTAAATATCTGTAGCTATCAGTTTAATAGTGCTTACTAGAAAACAAAACTTTCTTCGCTCAAGTGCACAAATGTTTTGTATGTATCTGTATCATCGTAAATTCTATGTTCACATACCAAGACAAAACTTAATGTAATCTTCATTTTACCATACCACGTACATAATCTTAACTTAACAGCTACTGTTTGGTATCAAAAGCTCACAACATGCAACAGCACCACTTTCTATATTAAATCCTCTTAACTCATATTTTCATATTACATTTACTATTATTACATTCCTAAGACGTTTTATGAAGATAGATTTTCTAATTTGTGTGTGTTTATCTTATGCGTGATGTTTATCAAATTCAAATAGTGATAAGATATCGGTTACTTACACATGTACAGGTACAATTAATTCAGACGTCTACCACTGTAACAATTAGCCGGTTAAGTGATTTTCATTTTTCTATACAGATAATGAAGACTTTCAGTTAATAGTTCTCATCATAATACTCAAAATGTTAAAAGTTTCTTAACGTGTTATACATTAAAGTCATAATTAGCGAGAAGAGAGGTGCTTTCAGTAATGCATCATTACGTAGTACAGGTATTTACAGATAACGATAACAATTCAAAGAAATACTCATAATTAAACCAACTAATGATAATGTTATTATCAAACTAAATAGTATCGTTATGCTGTAATGCTTCTTATGTCTTACGATTATCTACTATGTGCTAATGCTAATGATGTGAATGTGAATTAAAAAACTAAATGAGATGAAACGTAAAATGCAAACTTTTGCTTTCAGTTCCTATCTTTTACAAAATAGATGTCTTGTTAACTAATTGCTGAGGAATGCGTTTCTATCGCGTATGTAGGGATTATAGATACTAGCAAGTACAAATAGATATTATATTAACATTAGTTAACTTTCATTCCTTATGTCGATATGAATTTTTAATTAGGCAGGTACTTAGTTTCAGTAACAGCTATGTTGTAATTGTATCGATAGGAGCTAGAAATGATATCACAATGTTGGAATTTGAATTTATGCCAATTATCAGAGAGAATTTAATTTTTTGCACTCTCCTGTGAAGAATTCATCAAATTATACTAATGATGTATGATTTTTAAATGTAAATATTTAGTACCCATTTCAATTTTCAATTGAATTCCACAATTTAATGCTATATATTATGTAGATTTATCTGGCATATAATTTCTCCTACTCGAAAGTCAATTTAAAAGTGGCATAACCCCAAAATAGTCTCAATCTCAATGTGGAATGACTCAAAATGGAATGTGACTGTTTTGGATTAATTGCATGGCAGCAATATTTGGTTGTCATTTATGTATGTTTTGTCATGCAATTAATGCCTAATGCTCTAAAATCTGTATAGGTATGCACTGATAAAAAAGGTCCTTTATATGAAATTAAAAAAGACATGCTCTAAGCAAGAGTGATATTTAATTGTAAAATAATATAAATGTGAATATGCCTTTTCATTGGAATCAGTCCAATTTCAATTCCTCAATTTTACAACTATTTTATTTAATTGGCTTACATTATTCATTGCTTGTATGCTAAAGATTAAGTGTGTGATTTAATTATAGCAATTAGAATGAAGAAATTAAATGGATGCAAATAAGTATGTAGTAGGTACACAAAAGAATATATTTTAGCAGTTATTTCATTTTTATTTTGCTTTTCAGTTGAAATGGCCTTTCCCATGATATTGTATCATAGGGAGTGTAGTACGAGGTTTGATTTGACTCTTTGACAGGGTATTGCAATTGTGTATTACACTATTATTGTATATTAATTATTAGATTGACATCACATCACTTTGCAATGTGTTATTCTTATTACATATACGTAACAATATTATTTATAATATAATATTTATTCATTATGCTCACAGATAGGTTTTCCTACGACTAAAAATCTATACTTACTCATTAAATATTAATTTACATTACTGATACACAAACAAACAAAATCTAGACACGCAAATATGGCCAGCCACTTTGCAGATGATGACCAACATAATTAAATACAATAGTAGAAAACCACTATACAAGTAAATTTTAATATTTAGAAACTCCAATCTTGTTTACCATACAAAGATAACACATACAATATGTAATTTACTCTAATTACATACAGAAACAGAATTTTTATTTTTAAATTCTCACTTTTAGTTGTCTGTCAAATGGGATTTAATGTACCATTACCGATTTTAAGTATTTTAGTATTTAATTATTGTGTTTTAATGTAAATTAAATAGAGCACGCTTGATTTTCCTATTGATTACATGTGTTACACAGAACAACGAAAAGATTTTCATTCTATTGATAAGTATATAGGTTTTAGGTAGGTATAGGATTGTAGGTTTGTTGTAGGATGAACATGAACATTCGAATTAAATGCACAGTATCAATCAGTATCGTACATTTGTGAGGTTGGATTGTTGGATATATCTACTGTACTAATTTAAGATATATTATCTATTTCACACACAATAATATGTAGATAGATTAGTATTACACATATTATGTGTATGTATGTATTACTATACTATGACAGATTCAGTAGGTATGTTTAGCAAAGTTTCAATTTTCCATATATAGTAGTTTTTATGTTGGGTTAACATTAACATTACATTTTGGTAGTACTTATAATATAACTACAGATATATCATCACTCGTTGCCGAACATTGTATAGATATAAATATTTCTGCAATTAAAACTATTACAGTACTGAAATGTTCGGTAACTGACTATTTGTGACAAGGGTTGAATAGTGTTGATATTATATTGACAGGTTCACTAATATTATACTTAGGATATTAGCTACTTTATATTTTAGTAGTACTAATTATCAGGAAATATGAATACAATTTCACATTTTGCAGATACCTGAGAGTAATTTTAATTTTTTAATGTATCTGTACACTAAAAGTGATGAAATTCCAATTTTTTGATTATTATTTTCCATTGTAAACCAATTTTTTCGATTAAACAAGATTAACAGTGTAGGTTATCTGATTAAAATCGAAATTTTTCATTTGAAGTTTAGATTATGTGGTAGTTTTTATTTAGTTCTGTTCTGTAATGATGTAGGTGTTTGTAATTATGTATTTTATTGTTAATTGTAAACTTTTGTGGCATTTTGCCATTCTTTTCTGTTCCGTTCTGGCACAAGTGAAGGGAATACGAATGGATTTCTTGAGATTTTGCTTATAAAACATTTTCATGATGGATTTTAGGTTTGTTGTTGTATGTATGATTTTTCTAACGTTAGAAGGGTAATAAGATATAGTAGTTACAGTACACAGGGGCAGTGTTTGATGTTGTGATGAGTAGAATATTGAATGTAGATCATTTTAAATTACTAAATGTTTTTTTAGAGAATAGCTTGTAGTATACAATAATATCAATTTAAATTAGTACACTTAATATAATATAGTATGTACAACCATTAGCGATTGTTTTAATTAAAAATTTCTAAGATTCTATAGATTATACGATCGAAATACGAAATAAATATGAATGTATTTAATGAAGACAGAAAATCCAAAGACATTTCACATCCGCGTCCGAATACAATTACAATTTACCATTTACAATACACAATCTTAATAATTTATTTATACCTAATAAGTATCTATGTACTTTAGTACCATATAATAGTGAAAACGTTTCTAAACTCTACTTCCAAAGCTAAACATTTAATTGTCACGATTTTCCTTATTGATAGATTAGTTTTTCACAATTACCATTTACAAATACAAATATTTCAATATTTCTTTCATGATCATATCAATATCATAGCATGGCCTAACTTTTTTGTGATATTTCGAATCACCAACAAGTACAGGATTCGATTCCCGTCTTGTTTTTCTCAGCGAACCCTTTTACAATATATTTTATGGTACATTCAGCATTAGATCAATGCTTTCAAATTCAATTTCCATTTTATATCATCATCACTCGATCAAGTCCATTAGTCCATCGATCATTTCTAATTCAAAATTCAAAATCCGACGGCTATTCGTTTCTAATACTAAGTTTTCCTTACAATCTAGGATATTAAATTACATTACGTTACTTTATTTGGGTATATAAAATTTGTGCTGACATAACTTTTCAAAGTCTTTGATTCAAAGTCTCTATGCCTTTTAGGTATATGTAGGAGATTGGTTAGTAGTTGGGTATTTACTCTATAAAGGTTTTGTTGCTATGTATGATTAAGGACAGGATGATGTATTCAGTTTATATGTACCGATTTTACATTTCGAAATTGTTAGGTATGAGGATCTTATCCTTATAGCTGACATGACATGACATGACTAACTCGTATTTCATTTATTGTGTTGTGGTAAGACTGTAGGATTCATTTTAAATAACATAAGCGATTTGATGTATCAATGGATTCAAAAAATTAAAATGGCTAATGCAAATTAATTAATTATTTTCATAGTTGCTTTGTGTTTTAATGTACTGTAATGGCTAATAAATCAGAATGGGTATTCGATATACAAAAAATAGAGAGCAACAATGTGCAATCAACGTCATAACCATAACTTAACGAGTATACATTCGTGAAACGTATAGGTAAGTATTTATATTCTTTACATGTGACAATAATCGAGTAGTAAGTAATTCTGTGTACAAAAACTTAAATTACTATAATTAATTGTATCTAGAAACATAATCACTTCAGTAGTACACTTATCATTTGCATGTGTAATAATAATTACGCTGAATTAAATTTAAATGGTACGCACCAAAATGGATTGCATAATATAATAATTTGATAAATATCGCTATTATATCAGGTATTGTTTGATTGACTGGTTTGATTAATTTACAATAATTCGCTAATAAAATTTCGAAAATCACGAAATCTGTTACGATTTCAATTTACAGATATCACAGCCTTGCGACTGTCGTCATAATATAAGTATTTACAAATTTTAATGTACACGAATTAAATAAATGACTAATTTATAAGGTAGGTAGTTAGGTTGTAATTGTTACTAATTAACAATTAAATTGATTGGCTTTACTTGGCGTTTACTTTACTGTACATAGGTAGGTTGGGTATATCAGCATGAGGAATTAACCGCTTTCCATACATACTTATTGATAATAAAACATTTTTCTTGTCACGTCAAAGTTCTCGCTACTTTTAAGGATATGTACATCTTTTTTATAAAACAATATGGTAAAGTCCTATAACAATTGAAAATTGAAACCCCAGTTATTCCTGCATTATTACGTAGTGTATTGTATCTGTACTTATAATTGTAGTAGTATATTGTGTCGATTCTTCAATTAATATTACATAATACTTATGTATTTACTTTAGTACGTATAATATAATATTTAATTAATAGAAAACTCGACGTACATTCGAAAGCACATAAAGCCAAGTTTCCAATCATATCACAACCCTCCATTGATTGAATTGAACTTACAATATTTAAATTGAAATTATTTTCTAGTAGTTTAGTTACATACAGTAATAGTTACCATACAACTCACAGCACCAACAATTACATAACATTTAATGTTTACCTTTAGTACACACAAGTTTTTCAAACTTGCCAAAATTATCGCTTATATTTGTAATACAACTCAGAATATAAAAATGTTTCCCCTTTCCGCTAAATTATAAGTATTGTTATTTTTCTAAAATGGACAATTAACATTATAACGATAACAATTATGTTTTAATTGCAGTTTACATTTTACATACAAGTCTGGCTTGGCTTTACTAATAATAACGAACGAAATACTAGAAAAAACGTTACGAAAAAATTGTACATACAAGTGGGAATACCCCCAATGAAAATAAATAATGCTTTTTACAATAATAATTGTTAACATAATCAATACTTTAACAAATAATTGTTTAGGAACGCAGGTTTAGGCACTAGCATTTGTAAAATCAATACAAATGTTAGTTAACCTTACCTTTTTACTGTCTATTTCAATACCTAGTTAATGGTATAATGTAATTCTACAATTTGTGAGTATGTACTTTTGTTTTGTTTTGTCAATGAATTGTTTTAATCATTAATACAAATGCTATCACTACATTTATAATAAGAAACTCGTTTACATGCAAAATTATTTCCGAGAGATTGTTTTTAAAAGAAAATTATCCACTTTCATGATTGTATTTGTTATAGGATCTGTACTTTGGGGTTTTGGATTGGAACTACTATTATTTATTACTACATGATCTTTCTGGTATAGAAAGTAGATTAGAATCATAATAGTAGTTTAATTATCTGTATTATACTGTAATGTAGAGTTTCAGAGGTTTGATTTGATTTGCTTGTAGTAATTAGCAGGGAAATAAGATTGGCTTGGCATATTATGGCTTCATTTTGGCTCTTTCCATCTTCTCTTAACATTTATTGACTGTCCGAGTATTCCAAAAACTTTTTCATCATTCCTCTATGTGTACTTATATATATTTTAGGTCTTGAGAACAGTTCCAACCAAGATTTTCTGTGTAAGTTGTATGTAGTTTGAATTTTGAGTTACTTTTAGGTATGTAGATTGTAGATTTAGTTTTTTCTTTGCAGAATGCACTTTAAAATGACTATAGTGTGTGTCTTCGTCTTCGTACGTCATTGTTGCATTTTGGTTAGCTGTCCTTGTTTCCTATAGAGGATGATGACTGTTCTTGAATTATCGCACTATCAGGTCGATTCATAAAGAGCAGAGATAAAGCTTCTAACGATTCTCGCACCTGTGATCACATAAAATACGTTAGAAATTAATTGACAATCATTTTGAGTACTTTTATCCTGTATTAATCAGTTCTTGGCAGCTATGCCATTACAATTACATCAATACACGCGTAATCTTGTAGTAGTACTATACCTAACATAAAATTTCACTTTATGCAGTTACTGACGTGCACACTTAAAATAAAAAGTTATGAAATGAAATCCTATTAATATAAACTATTTTGGACGTCTATCAAAATTGGACTATAGCGATACGCTTCTCTACGTACCATTAAGCTGTACCGAGTCCCATTTTATAATTCAAGTTCATTTTAGTATTGCAAAATTGGCAACTCTGATTTACTTAATCGAATATTTAAAAAAAGTGTTTAATATTTTGTAGCTAAAACTAAGAATGTAATCTTAGTACATGCATGAGGTACATATTAAGATACAGTACATCACGATAATTTTTATTATCTCATGATATTATAAGTAAAAACTAAAAGCAGAATAGTGTGATTGAGGATAATGATGATATAAAAGCCTTATCCATCTTACATACATTGAAAGAAGTAAAAAATTAAATAACATTTTAGGAAGAAAATCTCACCTTGATGATTTGTTGCAGATTGGAGTTTATATACTGATGGATTTCATCAGCAGAACTGGAATGTAGCTTATTTTGCCAGGTAAGAAGTTCTTGATAAAACTGCTCACTAAAATAAAAAATAAATCAATTTAGGAATTATTAAAAAATACGTATATACATTTTAATCTGAAATTACCCTATACTACCAATTTTTCATTCCCTAAAATGTGTAACAGAATTGCTTATTATATCTGCCTATGTATGGTATCAAGATCATTTATGCATACATCGCACTTAGTTATGAGAAATAGAATTATTTCATAAAATTATAGGTTGTGTACAAAAATGGCTTGCTGAATCAATTTAACTTACTAACTTAGCCCTTCCTTCAAAAACGTGTTTAGCTCTTTGTGTTCAGCACTGAAATTGGTCTTTCTGATCTAACTTGAAATAAACAGGCATATTTACACATTATCTGAGCTAAAATTGATTTTATTCCTTTAAACTCTACAACTAAATGGAAAAATATAACCTACTATGTACCAACTATACGAAATATAAGTATTTATAGGAATAGGCCATATGGATTGCAAATTGTAGAAAAACTGCTTGAATTAAATTATAAATCCTATTTCTGATTCTGGTCGGAGTTATTCGGGAAATGCAAATCATCAGTATAATATTGTTCATAAGTATGTATTCCTATTCCTATGTAGGTATGCTATTGGTAGGCAATATAATATTTCAAAGAAACAACGCAGTTCGAAAACCAAAGCTATGTAAGCGCTGAATCATCATCATTCGACTGGATATTCCTTGTCAAGTGAAGCATTTTCCTGTCCTGTTTCCAGACTCCAGTCTCTTGGCCTGTCTGGACTGGAAGATAAAGCACGTAGCGAAAGCTACCCATTTACTAGGTCATAGTTATCAAAACTAATTCAATTTTCTAACAAACTCTTCGACCGACAACGACACAAAAGGCAAAGAGTACTTATAGGCTAGAAATAGCAGCACCAAAATTAGATTCCTGATTCAGCAATTAGGTATAATGGGACAGACATCTATATATCTCCAGCTTCATGCAATACTCTTACAAACAAAATAGTAGTACTTCGATTTGTATACTTATTGAAGCATATAAAATCATCCAAATTGTACCTGTCACGTAGAGCTGGTCTTTCTGCGAGTCTCTGTTGAAGATTTGAGATGCGACTAAGGAGAAGAGCAGCAGAGAAAAATAGGATGACTAGAAGTGCGGTTGCCAAAACTAGAAGAGAAGGACCTCTTGAGCCGCTGGTCCCTCCCGACGAATTTAAAGCAGAGGCTTGTTCTGAAAAATCACAAAATAAACCATTTATAGATTATTCTCCTATTTATTTATAGATTTGACTTATTGATATATGTTAACTGCGAAACATCTATAAATGCTTTACAAAAATAATTAATTCGTCGCATTAAATATTTTCATATGACTAGCAGGTGCATAGGGTTGGAATTTTCTGTCCGTATACATATATATCATAAAAATGCATGAAACGTAGCAATTAAAAGGTATAACTTTCGCAGATAATAATAATTATTTCTGTAACTAATCATACATACAGTGATCAAGATTTTTCTTCTTTGTTACTCTGCAATAACGTTTTTTTCCATAGAAAATATTTTAAATGCTTTAATTTAAAATATTTAGAAACATTTAGTAGATTTTAATAAATTAATTAATTAACAGACAAGGAAATTACCTGTATGTAAATATCTTTAGAATATGAATTAATTCTGCATACTAAATGTATCACACGGTTCTAATGTCATTTTAGGTATTAATTTTACTTAAACATGAAAATACAGTTTTTATTTAGAATTTTATTAACCCTTCAGTTACTAAGCTAATTATTAACCTAGTTAAATAAATTTACCCGTGCGCAACTTACTAAAAGATGAGAGATTGGAAGCAGATGCGATTGAAGTGCGGTGAATTGCTTGATAGACAGGCGTCTTTGTGCTTAGAGAGGGAGTTGCGGTTGTGATGGTGGCTGTAAGATTTGTCGACACGGCGGCAGCCACTTGAGCTAAAGTACTTGCTTTAACAATTTTAATTGTCTTCTCCACTGAAGGGGTATTTAGGGGAGACGGAGTGCACGAAAGTTGTTCAATGGCTGAGTCATTCCCACTCCCGGAGTCCCCAGAAGATTCATCGGGAAGTGCATCTGTCACACTACCCGTTGTTGTTGCCTCCTGAGAAATAATTATCAAACCATTAACTACGCCCACTAATGTAACTTAAGCAGCATAATTTTTATATGAATGATGAATGAATGAAATGACTAATTAAGTAATGATAAATAATTTATTTTGCTACAATTCTGAGTACGACATTAAATAAAATTCGAACGCAAATCAATTCTACGTGTGCATGCACTGAAGAAATTGAAATCTGAAGATATTGTAATATCGTACCAGCCGTAGTCTTTCTTTAATTCTACTCACTTCCTGTGCTTCTTGCAGTTCACTGTGATCCCACACTTTTTGCATTAATTTATACGTAGTGTCCCGAGAGAGCAAAGAAGCGAATACGTGCTTATCTGAATTTGTGCGGACACCAACAGCATTAGGAATTATCTTTGCTGTCCTCTCCTTGGATATTTCAATGACGGAAACTACAGGAATTAGCACCTGAAACAACGCAATACAGTTAGGACTTATTCGCATACAAAATATTTTTTACATCTTAAATATATACACGAATCCACAATAAACCCGATAAACTCGATTCATGTGTCAAAATACCATTGGGTTTTTCTTGGCATATTATACCACAGAAGTATCCTACATAAGGAAAACACTAGCCTTTTAAAATGCAGAGGTATACATATTTACAGAATTTTACACTTTTTGCATTGTGTTCATGAATTCATTAATTTTTCAAAATATTCCTACTTTCATTATGATTTTTCTCGTTTGGGTCGATAATAGGATCCTATGACGTCATATGAGAAACATAATAGTATCTCAAAGACGAATTCAGTCATACATCATGCACAATTCATGATTAAATTCTTAAACAGTAGCTTAAATATTCAGTTCCATTATCCTAAGGATGGATGGACGATGCATCTAGTATACATAGAACCTCCTTACTACATAATATTGTACATATCTAATAGCAAGATACTTCTATGCCCGTGTTTGATTAAACTTTCTACTAACTAAATAAGTTTGAAAATTTATTTATACATCCAACTCAGCCTCTACTTATTTACTCTTACGTACATAAAATTTTAACAAAACAATCTACTACTATCTGCCCGTTGTAGTGTAAGATGTTTCATTTGCTTGTGCTATTTGTATGTCTAGTAGGAGACAAGGCACCTAATCAATTGACTAAAATAATTTTGTTATTCACAACAACGCAACAGACAATGCAGTCTGAAGTGTCAGTGTCAGCGTCTGTCGTCTGTATCTCTAATTTAATTGGGAAAGTGACCTTACAATATTTACTACTTGTTTACGAACAGTTAGTTTGTGACAGTAATAATCAATATTAGGTACACGTGTGCTGTTAATGAATTCTAGAGCCTTGCGTTTTTACTTCGATAAGAAAATATTTCCAATCGAATTATCTATCCAAAGACGGCATGCTTTCAATGAACTTACCAAGGCAATACCCTCAAAGATCTATGAGTGTAATGCATGGGTACATTGAGATTACTAGCAAATTGCACTAGTTATGAAGGCTAACAAATTATTTGGCTACATAGGGAAAGTAATAAGACAAATAATGCTCTAAATTTATGTGGTGCTAATTACTAGGTATACTACTTTCGTTTTTTGTTAACACAGAAGTAATTATCTTTTATTATATTCCAAAATTGCTAAATACCTCGCAAATTGTCTTGTCATCAGCTTTTTACAATCATAAGTGTTACCCTGAATTTTGCATACTATGTATAAGTATGTAATGTAATGCTAATGTCTCTCTTATAATAATTACTCGGGCTAACATTATTTTCTAGTAAACAGTTTAAGATAGGTGTAATGTAGTCCAGTCCGAGCTGACAAAAACAAATGCTACTGCTATGCTGTGATTATGAAATAGAATAAAATTGCAAAATTGCACAACTTACCTTTGTAACATAACCAAATACATTAGAGTAGAACGCAAAGTGGTTTTCAGTAATGTAGAGGTAGCCTTGTAAGAGAATATCCGCCACCAGTGCACACGAATAATCTGAAATACAAATAATTCATCAGTCTCAAACACAATCCCACTTTTCAGAGCCAGAGCTAAGTAAACAGTAAAGTATTTAGTAGTAAGTACTATTTGCAAAGGTAATTGTTATTGTATTTCTCGGAAATTATATGTAGTTGTGTAATTGAAGTAATTAAAGTAAATTAAAGTGGAATTAAACCCGATATCTCTCATCTCTATGTACATATTACCTATACACTCTATTTACAGCTTCGATTGAGTTGAATTTCCTAATTGAATGCTTTCTTTGCTCCTCCTATTACACAGCGAAGGGAGGTAACTCAATTATTACCTAAATATCCTCAGATAAGTCATTTTATTTGAAGTAGACACTGCACAAAGGCTCCTATACTAGATACTTCCAATATAAAGTGTATCTACTACCTCTGTATGTACGAGGAAGTATACGTTGTAGTCAATTTGTACATCCCTTGGCAATATTGAAAACTGCTGTTTGCGTATTCTCAAAATCTGCAATTTTCCAATAGTTTTAGCCCCAAAAACACTTTTGTGTAGTCATCAACCATTTTTTTCATTGAAATAATTGCTTGAAATAACAGTTTAACAGTTTGGCCTTAAATGCCTAACGATTTTACGAAAAATAAAATGTTTTTTGGATTCTGTACTATACAAAATTCTATTGGAAATATTTTTTAACATTTTTTAGTCAAAACAATATTTAAGGGGATTCTATTGTGCGAGGACAGTTAATAGCTGCTGGGATAACCAATTTGGTTACAACATATGCACGTAAAATTAGAAGACCGTAAAATCGAAACCCTTTTGTTGAAGGAAATTGGATATTTCTATTTCTCTCCTAGGTATTTAGGTACCTATACACAACACGGAGTTTAACCGTTATTTTATCGCCCACTCTTATTCGATTGCCTAATTGATCCCAAATGTTACATTTAGTTTCAAGGCTGACTCAAGGGAATGAGATTAAGGGCACTATAACCAACATTACATATAAATTCATCACTTTTCTCGAGAAAGTAATTTGACTTGGTAGGTACGTTAGGTAGGTGTAGGACTGGATTACTTTACTTTCGCTTCTACTATTGCTTTATTAGTATTAGAGAGTAATCTCCAGATTCCTTACATAACGGGAACAACTTTGTTATCTAAAATTAGGGATTTAACACGTTAGGTCAATGCGTTGTGCTTCCGGTAGCTAAATAACTGCTTTCGCTTTGCAAATGAACAGGTTCCACTAAATCTCCTGATCCTTATCATAACGTGATGCACTACACTTACTATATTTTTGGCGAGAAAAGTGCAATATAAATCAAATTATGCTTCACTAAGGAAATCTGCAGAACTCACTGTATATTTAGAATTCTTACGTATACCTACTACCTACAGTACATAAAAAATTAGCTAGACTTTCCAGGCAAACTTATTTTCCTCAGGAGAAAGATTCCTTGTTGAAAACTCCATATCTAACTATACCGTACCAAAACGTGTGTTTCTATGTTGACTATAGGCAAATGCTTTTGAACTTTTTTCTATTAAGAAAACTTTGGCTGTAAATCCACTTGAATGTAAACCGTTACGTTATAGTTAGTAGTATTTTTCATATGTATATTTTAATGGCAATACTTTCTTTACGTTAATTGCCCAAAACTTTTAATTTACGAAAATTTCTATTCAATTGAAAGAAACACGAAGTAGGCGTACCTATAGTACCTATTGTGTACAATGCCCTATACTTTGTGTGCTTTCTTTTAAAGAGAATTTCGACAACATTGCAATTCGCGTAGAATAGACACTAAAGATAAGTGCATCTAATTTAAAAGAGACAGGGATATATTGAGATAATTAGATCTAGTGTAAACTAAACTGGAAGAATCAGGACATGGGCATGGGGTTCACTGGCCGATTAAGAATATTAAGGTCCGTTCTTCTCCTACTACGTAGCTATCTGTACTTACTCTACTGTTATAGTAGATATTTACAAAAGTAATGAATATTGTGTAATCTAAAAACGAAACTGCATACAATACAGAAGGACATGGACACGGGTAATTTAATTAGGATGGGTCCTTTTACAGATCATTGACTTTCTTCCTGTTTCTATTGCATTGCATACTTTATTCAGCCTCGAGTACCATTCTGGATACCTAGGCAGGATTTCCTAACGTAATTTTAATTTCTGTGGAAACCTAATTACTTACATTGCAAAATTTTAGCCAATTGTAATCTTCTATCCTAAATTCTCGAAAATATATCGAATTTCCAATATTCCACTACTACAGTAATTGTATTTAAAGTTATATAAACGCTTCAATTGATATTTTAACAAGATATAGGTATAGATTGAATGTTTTTTAGAAAATAAAAAGTTTTTTCTTCGTTCTACCTATATAGGAAAGTAAGTAGCTAAAAATATTGCCTACCACATTTATATATTACATAAGTACCAAAACTCTTCTGAAGCATAAGGTATTTTATATGTACATACTTAGCGCTACGTAAACTAGTAGGACTTACAGTCTAAAACTTTCTCGTCAGGAGAAACTTGTTTGAAATGGCGATGGAACTTTTTTTGGCGTGACTTAGATGAGCTCGGATTGAAAGTGCTGTCTCCTACTGTACTGATTCTGTTAACAGTTGTCCGCATCGCTGGAGCACTCACACTCAGATGTTTCAGCGACTGCCTGTGAACAAACCAAACAAAAACAAATCATTTAGACATTTTAGTTAAAGTTATACTATAAGAACTCTAATCTTACTTACACTATAGTAAACACTAGACAAACTGCATACAAGTATACCTAATACAGATAAGTATATGTATACAAACACATAAATAGTTGGCAAAATTATTTGGCATTGACTGCCCTGTCCTGGTCCTGCCATTTCCAAGAACAATATTATGTAGTCTAGTAGTGATGAGTATTACTCTTCCTTACACATTCTGCTATTGTATGCACGTATGCTAACTATTTATACACTTGACTTTAACAAAATGCATTTTTACACATTTAATCCAGTAGAAGAAGAGCCAAAAAATTTTACCTAAAGACCCGTGGCCAATTAATCTCCAGATTGCATAATATCTAAGAATAGAATATCCATTTCTAGTTTACATACTCGTAGGTAGGAAACTCAAGTGCAATTAAATGTTAACTACGCTGCATGTAATAAATTCAATGCACCATTTACTAAATATTGTGTATCAACCAACCTAAAGTGTTCATTTCCGCATCACGGTGTGTTATGGGATATGGAACATTATCTTAAGTAAGCAAATAGCGTACAGGAATTTATTACCTACGTATTTTCAATCTTCACTGTGACAAAATTACAAACACATCTACTTTACTACAGCTACTACTATTTGTACATTAATATATTATTATCCAGAAAAATATATTCCTTCCACACAAAAGGTGGAAGAATGTGTTTAATACCACAATATTTAAATACCCAATTAAATAAAATCTACAACTAAACCATTATTGTAGGTTCCATAAGGTTTTTTAAACCCGAATAATACTTGAAAACAAATCTGTAATTTCGAATATGACTCACTCAAAGCACAAGTTTCGTTTTTCTCACTAACATGTAGCATAATCATTTCATTCTGTGGCTAGGCGTATGCTACGATGATAATTAATCGTACATTACATTTTCTTAATTAGATACATCACCAGACTGAAAGAACGCATTTAAATTAAAGGAATTCAAATTGATGGCCCGAAAATGCATTACATCTGCAATGGATAATGAACATTAAGCCTCAACTGCGTTAAACTATTTTTGCTTCCATTTTTCATCTTTTTGGATGTAGTTACACATACATAGTAAATAGGTACATGAAATCTGGCACTGTGACTGTAAGTATAAAGAGTCAAGGTAAAGGTCTAGGATATGAGTTTGCTTAGTAAACTAATTTTCTATGCGACATTTCTGATAAACCCAAAGCATGACATATAACGCCAAGCTAAGCTATACTTTTAAAAATTGGAAATGATAATTTCCTGCTTAAATGCGGTCGTCTTAACTCTTAATACGATATTTATAACTTGTAACCGACAATTCTGCACACTCAGCTAATATTTCACTGATATACTGCTGTGATAAGATTACATTATATTGTGAAGATGATAATCGTTACGCTTTTGTCATTCATTAAGACATACACTCAATAAAAAAGGATAATAAGGAAGTTTATAAGATTACATTCATATAGAACTCTATACAGGACAGGACAATATATTCTAAAAAGCCTAGTAAATCTAATTCTATAAATTACTTACTTTATTTGTTACATTACAGCTTGAATATTGTAATTAACATTGAAAGGATCTCATTGACAATTCGCATAATGCTTTAGGAAACTAAATATCCGCTCTACTAGTATGAATATAATATGGCTATAACTGTCATACACATAATACAACAACGATAGACAATTAACTTTTATATCCGCCCTTCCTACTGGTATCTATCCAGGATAGAGGGTAATTTATGTAAGAAGGAAAGAAATTATATCCCTCCCTCCTCCCATTCAATTATTTACGGATAATGCATAAAAATACTGCTACTGTAATTATAACTCTTTCTAACGTCTAAATAGCTTAGCAAACACCAGTCAAGCTGTTTTAGTATCTAATCCATGAATGAAAGCATTAAATGCACAAAGGCTGCATTGTTTCTCATTTTCAAAACCGTAATTATAAGAAGAGTTCCATAGAACCAGCCAGAAGTCAGAACACTTTATTATTATTGTGAATTGCAGCATATCGTAATGTAACCACTTTATTATGCACTACAATTAATGTAGATGATAAGCAGCATACTATTTTTCAGCGCATAATTACTACCTAGGTTTCTAATTGTGTCAATACAATACAATCTACGTAGGCAAATAAGTGAACTAAATATTTTATCTTATCTACATATCTGTACTCTCATTTATTTTTGTCACACTTACATAGGTGACTTTTTTATAGCGTCACTCAAATGCGTAACCAACTAAATAAATTTTTGTAGGCTCTTGTTCTTGCGTGTATAGACAATATAAACATCCCAGTGTATTTCACAATTAATTAATATCACCTGGAGTTAATTAAATAATTTATTTATAGGAATACCTTGGCTTTGGTCGCATTACGCAGTCTGTATACATTTAATGCAATTAAATTGCATACATACGTTAGTTGGGATTTTTGTTTTTAAAATGTATACAATATTTCCTACTAGACAAGAAATTCCTATGAACCGAGTTTTTTGTGATCTTGATACAGATAGAGATAAAGATACCTACACAGAGTTATGTAATGTGTATGTGTATCATTCTGCACTGCACTTGTGCATTCTTTCAACTTCAACCCACATGTTTATATTGTCTGCTGAGATTAGTGGAGTGAGATTAAGATTACAATCAGATTTAATCCAATCCAGTCCACCTACACAATATCATGAGCTCTCTATTGTAAATAGTAAACATAGAATGTCCACCTTCTTCTAGACTTTGTATATTTTGCATAGGAATGTTGTTATGTTTTTTATAAATATTACAAATTACACAAATGCAATGAACTTAAACTTAAATACATCTGTGAGGGAAGTAGATGTAACCACAAGAAAATGTCCTGCTACCGTTATACTACTGTCTGAGTTGCAACATTATGTATTGGAGTAGACTTGGCTTTGGCTTGGCAAGAATAAGTATTTTCTTTTCTGCTAAAAAATCTGAGCATTAATCAGACTGAACCTGAACAAGAACAACTGTTGGGACTAAACAAGCTACGGGTTTAGTTTGTGCATCCATGTATGTAGATCTTCGTGTTCACATCTAATCTCTGTCAGTGTCAATGCAGTAATGTATATACTATTAGGTATAGATAATAGATATGCATAGGGTAGATTTTTTTAATGTCTCATCTTCATTACATCATACAGTACACACACGTACTTACTATTTACACTGTACACATCTGAGAAGACTAAAATTCCTTCCTTGAGGAAATAAGAAAATAAGTTAGCAATAAAGACAAGATTCCAAATTCTACTGAGAATAGGGACATATGTATCTAATCTAATCTTCTGTTGGTGACATGACAAGACGTTAGGAAAAGGAGCGGCAGTGTGCAATAAATCTCGTGTATTTATACAAACTACATCCTCACGATCACAAAAATCATACACATTTACAAAAATAAAATGAATCTGGTTGTAGCTTAATGTATTTTTACATAACCACAAGTTTCTAAACCAAAATCATGTAAATTATGGGAGTTAGCCATTACAAGTCAACATATTACTCTCAGAAATACATTTCTGTAACAAAATCGTATAAGATATTTAAAGTTTTCTGTAAAACTTCAATAGTAACGTAAATTCTTGTCATCTTACGATGATTCCTATGTTTTCTTTTACAAGATACATTAGCTAAGCCTTAGCCTTTGCCATTACCCTCTGTAGGGAAATCAAAATAAATTGTATCCACCTGGGACACCTTTAGTGTCAACTGATGTGATGTGACATTAAAAAATGTATCACCATCATCACTACCCTTAACGTAACATAACAGGAAGGAATCAGAATCAAAATCAAAATCAACTGCACTGTTGGCTGTAGCAATTTTGACTCAAAATCAAGGTTATGAGTTCATCCGTTTATAATGTCACCTCACGTTTTGGCAAATACTTTTTCCTATTCCTCGTGTTTATGATTTTATTATCCCCACTAAAGAACAGAAGCAAATTGAACCAGGAAAGAGATAAACAGGTACTTGTTATTTAATCAATTGGGTTTTCCGGTCTTATATCTGTACTTAGTAAGTATTCCACATCCAATCCACACTATAATACTGTAGTACACGAATAAAATAGCTTGGGTTTTGCCGCAACCAAACCAACTTACCATAATAATCCGTCCGTGTTTTGTGTCAACGCGAACTCGTGCTGTGAACCGCTGTGAGAAAGCATTCTAAGTCGACTGATTCAATTCGAGTCAAGAGAACAATATTATTTCTGCAAAAAGAGCAAGCTGCAGTCACTGCAGATATAATTCAATATCCTCTACACGATTAGGTGCGTATTAAACCATAGATACATAGAGCACAGAACAGAATACAGTACACTGTACACCACAATTGGGAAACTAGCTGAAAGAAACCGGAAATGAGGAAATTGTGTACTTAATTCCTCGCGTGTGTGTCCTGTCCTGTCCTCTCACAAACTATATAAATCCACTCATTGACACAACACACCAGACCAGACCACCATAAAATCAACAAGCAAATCTCACAGAGTCTCACAATAAGCATACAGAAGAGAGCAGCCGTTGTTCACCGTTCTCTGCATGAAGTCCGTCGCAGACTAATCCAGAACTAGACTAAATAAAACCCGATTGCCGATTGTATGTGTACTGTAGTATGTGTATTGTTAAGACAAAAACAATCTAATCCTCTACAGATTATCAAATAAACTTTTGCAAGATGGAGATAGCAAAAAGGTCGACTTGACTTTTCCTTCTATAAAGTCTACTACATCTACAGATACATCCTCTGTAGTTGTAGTCCTACTATTTGTATTTGTATCTTGTATCCACTCAACTTTGTTAGAAAGAAAGAAATGTGTACTAGTGTACTAATGTATAGTATAGGTAATTTAATACAGTAATAGTATATTAGATTAGAAGAGACAGCCCAAGCCAGGCTAACCCAGCCCAGTCCAGGTCAGGACAAGAGAAGTCAAAGTCAGCGGATGAAAGCAAAAGATAAAGAAAATATTAAAGAGAATGATAAGGATATTATCCAAAGGACTGGCGAAGCACATCATTGAAGTCATAAAAGAATCAGCAACTCGATCCACATACTCGGGCTAATAATCCAGTACAGTACAGTTCCAACCAATATAGTAGTACATATACATATAGTGTACACATATAAAGCATAGGATGACGTAGATGGTAGATTGTAGATTGTAGATTGCATGTACCTCTTCTAATAGTAGAGGATAACTAAATGGCTCGGCGGATATTTATTGTCAGTTAGCAGTTAGGTACTCACGTGTGTTAATGCTAATACGTTAATACACTAGTAGGTTCCAGCTCCAGATCCAGCTAAAGTCAAGAACAACCGAGGAGAGCAAATACAATATCAGATTACAGTTTACAGTACACATTACATATTGTGTAGCTGTGGGTAGCTATCCAATGTTATTAGCACTAAAATATTGTGAACTAAAAGCATACACAATAGCCTGGACTTTTCTATCCATTTACTTACGTATGTGCATCAAAAAATATAAACTTGGCAAAGAATATTTATTTGTGGTTTTACCATTGTGTGGACAACTTATGTTCATATTGTATTGTGTACTGTGTAGATACACTTATTTATACATGATATACATTCATGTACATAAACATTCTGGAGGTAATAGCAAAACTATCTGTAATGTGTGCTAATATGATTCAGCATGCATTGACTTTTTCCTTAGTTCATCAGTTTATGAGTTTATGGTTTCTGTACATATTAAATTACATATTATTTTATAAAAGCTTACGTACACACATAGAATACTTACATATAGTCATAGTCTTGCCACAGATATTAGTAAAATAAAGTCTGAGGTACACATATATTATGTAGTAGAGTCTAAGTAAGTGTGTACATTTACACACATCAATCCTTCTTATTACTTATCCTAATAAATGTAACTTAAAACGTGACATGGAACTACTTACACGAGGAATACTTATGAACATAATGCATAGTGAGTTCTAGAACTCTTTTTGCTAAATATCATGTATTCTGTAGTTTTTGTCAGTACAGACTCTTTCGACATGTACATAAGTATTATATCTGTATACAGATAAGCAATGTACAAATACATGTAAAGACAAACCAAGTATGCAGAATCAAATCATAACGAAATGAACTTGGCTTTGCAATTTCCAATGTAATAATGTAACTCACTCTCTTAGAATTTATTAAAGTGAGCATTACATTATGAGATCAAGTTTTTCCCTTCTCTCGTGTTAACCTTATCATATTCACTTGCATCACAAAGCAAATACAGATAGTTCAAATTACACTCTGCTGTTCTAATCGACATTAGCAATAGAAAAATAAATGGAATTACCTAGGAGTATCCTTTAACACTGAACCGATCCCTCCCTTGTGTTTTAAAAGGTTTCTAACATCTACTCACACTACCATGTTATTAGTTATGATGAAATTAAGCAAAAAAAGTGAAAAAATGTTAGCTAGATGAAAACCCAGAGCATAAAATGCTGGATAACAACGTTCTAATAAACTCGCATGATGTACATTTGTAACGGGCGTGTTTACATTTAATTATTTACTAGAAAATGAATCGCTATATCTGTATAAGAATAATAATTCAACTGGAAGAATTAAGTTTAATTACTACAAAAGAGCGTGGTTATTTTATAGCAAATTGTGCAATACTGCAATACAACAAACAATAATTTTCCTTTTCCTCAGTTTTTCCTTTGTTAGTCTTGTAATAGCTAGTGGTACTGGGTAATACTGTTTTAAGGCACAATAAGTAAGTACAAATTGAAATCTCACTACATACTTATGTATTTATTACACATGAATTCCCATTGAAGCATAGCCACTCTAGAAAAATGTATCAGATTCTGAAATCAGAGTTTATTTGCTGACTCAATGGGAAACGTGGAATTCACTTTCCCATAGACATAAGCGTGAGTATGAGTTATACCGGTTGAAAGTGATCAACAGAAAATACGCTTTTAGTTAAGTTAAGCAGGTGGGAGTTATTTACAAGTTGAGTATCACATATAATAGAACTGGCTTTACCCATAAGGAATGACTTGCATTTCCCTTTCCAGGTTTCAGACCAGAATTAAACCTTTCGAATTGGCGTACATAGCAAATATGTGGCGCTTAAATTTTGATTTTCGAGTTTCTGCTTCAATACATATACATATACTACTATAGTAATTCAATATAAAAGACATGCATTTATTTTCGATCTACTACATTATGATACTTATAAGAAAAATTGATATCTATTTAAAAAAAGTAAATGATATGTTTATTAAAATTAAACCATCAACATGAGCTTAAATGCAATAAAAATTTCTAATAGACATTTTTAGCTCAGAGAAAGAGAGAAATGTTTATTTTACAATAATTACTGGTTTCATTGCAGTTTTGGTATTTTGATTCATAATTTAGCTTATTTATGTGATCTGTCTTTTTGTTGGTAAACGTTATTACTAGCAATAGCAATATTTATTAGCATACTACTATAACTATAAGTGAATTATAATTACAAAAACTTATTACTCATTTGTGGTGGATTTTATTGAAAGTTATTGGCCCTATTCCAACTTATACATAGGTATGAACTCTAGTAGACTGATTGTATTTGTGAATTAACTGTAAACTATTCATAAAAGATTTTAGGGCAAATTCATATTTTCCATATATCCCTATATTTAGCTGTCAATTTATTCTTAATTAAATAAATTCTAATGCACATGCCACATTTCAGTACTTAATGTAAAATTTGATAATATATTAGGTCATTTAACTCATTTTTCACGTACAGCTGCTGCTAAATCATATTATGTATTATTACTTATCATCGTAGCTTAAATAGATTAGCTTTAATATCATTATAGTAGTTGATGTACTACTTACATACCCAAATACCTGTAGGTATACAGATAATTATGAAGGTAAATTGTATCATATGAATAATGTGAAACTACATACATTATTGTGGTTTAGTTAAATTACAAATAAAAGCAAATTATAATCATTAGCAGTCATGGCCTGCCAATTGTCATGCTGTCGTGTCATGTAAAAATGTAACCACATTTTACGTCTGCGTACGCAATTTAGTCATTTAAAAACACCATGGACCTAAGTGTGGCTTTTGAAGGTATGAATTTGTGACATCTTTTGTTTTGTTATCCTTATAATTTATTGCATTCGCTAAAAATTCACTACAAGCATTGTGCTTAGCACAGGCATCGTTTAATTCAGGTGCTACGCTTGCAATTCCAAAGAAAACAAAGGAGATTCTCATTTTCGGGAAAACCCTAGAGAGATCACTTGGAAGATAATGATAAATTGTTTACCACCGGCGAAGATTTGAAAAGTAATGATAATGTGCGTTTAGACGTTATCATAGTTTTGGCAGAGTTTTTACTCAATTCGGAGAAACGTGAGATATTAAAAGAAAATGAAACCTGATCAAGAAGATAAGTCATAAGGGATTCAATGTGCGGACTTGTACAATATCATTTAGAGTGGGGAAGTTGTAAGTAAGTCGCAGAAGACCTATGCTGACTGACTCTATCAGTGCGCATTGTATTTTTTATTATTGTGTGCCCTTCAATATGTATCTTTACTTCCATTTCACCGAATTCCATCGAAAAGTTTCTGTCGTATCATCACGAAGAAACGAAAACATTTTCAGACAACAACAAGATCAGCCCACAGAAGATATTAAATACCTACATCCTTTATTCCCCGAAGCTATTATAATCAAAAACTTCAATACAGTACATTCCACGTATAAGGATTCCGATATTAAGGAACTTCTAGGGTTTTAGACCGTCTGTTTGGTTCACTAATGTGTAATTTATAGTTATATACGGATATTGTATTCGGAATTCCCTTACATGGAATAATTTTGCACGGTCCTCCAAGAAGTCTTATATGCGAAATGCACTGTACTTGAGTTGAGACGTATTTAACAAACAGTGTATGTTCGTACCTACAAAAAGCTATCCTAAATTCGCGGAATTACATTCGTTTATGTACTTGCAAAAAATATATGGAGCATAATATGGATGGATATTCCTCCAATATTTTCCAGTACATATCATTGAATATATTTCATTTATTTACCTCTACATGGTGAGTAGGTAAATATTTGTTAGATACCATATTATGTGTGTATACGAGAATACTATATTTATTTTCCGCTGAATTTAGTTTAGACTATATAATTCACAGAGGAACCAACAGGGAATGAATATATTATTATGCCGTATTGACTATCATTTCCAATTTTACAAGTAAGAAGATATCTACTCTCTGTTCTGTTAGTAAATTGCATATACTTTACTTCGTACAAATACAAATACAAATACAACCTACTTTAAAACTAGAACTAGTGGATGAGACTTTCCAAGTCATTTGTTATACAAAGCTCTCCCTTACAGAGATATCGATAAAGCTTCTGTAGGTAAATGTAAATAAATATATCAGGACAAGTCCTTAGGTACTTAATACACTTTAAAAGTACGATCTATAAAGTTCTAGGTGGTTTGGTTCTCTAGGGTTACCCCATAACATAACGAATGGCTTGCCGCAGTGAAAATAGTGAAGCTTCTTTCACAGTGCATTTGGAAAAATTTAGCTTCTGCTCCTATTCTGCAGCATTGCAATGGCAGTTCAATATTTTTAAACTACGTAATAGATAGTAAACCAAAAGAATAGTAGTTTCCCAGTTTTACTATGTAATGTAAGTACATACTTCACTATTTGTGATCCAATTCAATTCAGCGACATTACATATTACATTGCATGGTAGAAATACATACAAGGGAGATGTTTCGTACGTAACAAACCAATTTTATGCTTTAAATTGGTTTCGGCATATAATAATGGACGTTGTGCTGTACTGTACTTTGTTATGCTTTTACTTTTGCTCACTCTGATTCTGATTACATTTGACCTGAAATCTTTGTTCGTATTAGCAAATGCTGAAGCAATTTACAAATTTATATCTACAGTTGTTATAAAGTAAAAAAGATAAGAATTCAGGTGTTGCAGCATCAAATGGGAAAGCTAATCTAAAATACATTCTGAAAGTAAAGCCTTAAGTTTAGACTTTAGGTTATAGTAGGTACTTGTAATGTACCTATGTACTACATAATATGTATGTAGTATGTAGTAATCCAAATAAATTGGTTTAGTTAGTTATGTTATTAGGATTAGGGAATCAGCACACTATGCTACTACATATTTAATGAGCTTTGGATTGAAACCTTGCTCTGCACCAAACAAATGTTAGACAGAATAGCCAGTGCCTTTGAGATTTCTGTTTTCAATTTACCGTTTACCATTTACACAGGTGCAACAGATAATAACTTTTTTAAATGAGAATGTGTTCAATCAGTGTAAGTGAAGCTTAGGTAGCAAATCGCGTAACTTATAATAAATACCATTCACATTCTTCATTACTTACATACGTGAAGCAGAAAACTTTACCAACCTTTTTTCCTTAGCTATGTATTTGTACGACAAATAAGGTTGTATTATAGGAAAGGAAAGATTTTAAGATACAAAGTAACCTATAATGATAAATTTATAAACTAACAGATTTGATGGAGTATCCTGACCGTGCCGGGTATCCTCATCCCCATTTTCCCCATTGCCAATGCCAACCCTTTCGTTGACGTCGTGAAGCTTCTTGGTAGATTTCCACTTCCTCATTTTACCACTCAATTTAACAAAATTCCACTTCAATTTCATACAGCAACGACAACTTAGGTAACTTCCCTTCTATAAAATGTTCACTTAACTCTTTCACTCACTCCACTCCGTGGAATGGATCTCAAATTCAATTTAGCTTTCCTTTCCTTAGAAGAAGAAGAAGCCGGTTCTCATTTTGAGTTGTTCTCATTACTCCGAAGCTGCACATATTGTAAATCTCGCACTTATGCTTAAACATCGAATGAACGATGCGCAGAAGTCTCGAAACAAATGATGACTCCAAGAAAAACATTTGCTCTGCTAAACTTAACAAATACTGAACTGGCTCACTAATAACTTAAAAGTTAAGTTTAAGTTATATACTTTCATAGAATGTTGAAAGAGAATGAGATTTCCTCAGTTGAAGATGAGTTCGGGCGGCGTATCTAATCGGAAACGTCGGCGAACATACTTATCTCTGTGTTTAAAGTAGAAACACAAGAATTACGAACTAAAGTAGAAAGGAAGGTAATTTTATGTAACAATATTTTTTTTTCTTGTCTTGTGATTGTTGTACTAGTAATTCCCTTAATGGTAATAGCCAATCCTTTATATTACCTAAAGGAATAGACAGTGAGCAAATATTTTTTGTACCATACGTAAATAAATAGATCACTAAAATCTACACAGACAACTTGACGTTCACGTCACATGCTCCATGGCTTCTGAATTTCTGAATCCCCAACCGAAAGCCTACATGAACATGCTAATGCTAATATGAATGAACTGCTGGAGTCAAATGAATAATAAATATTTAACTCCAGTTGAATTTCCAGAACTCTTCTCCTCTTATCACCCACTCGTGAACATTAACATCAAATCTCTAATACCGGCTCACTAAGTACAGATACGTAGTATTATTCCGTGACTTAAATCCCCTCCTGTGTTTCTAGCACCTATTTCTGTGTTGCTTTGCTATTACTTGGCTTGTCAACCTGTCTCTCCTCTAAAGTAAAAATGACAATTCATGTTCATGTTACTCGACATACCGACATATTACTTATTGGAATTATACTGGGACAGGTGAGATAAGATAGCAAAGCTCAGCTCATCGGCAATCAGTTTAATACTAATACTAAAATGGTATCCTGTGCTATTGCTTACACATTTAATGCTTAGGTCCATTACAAACATGCATTTAAAATTTCTATCTGTATCACTTATCTGCATTAACATATATAGGTACCTATTACTGGGTCAGTATGCAGTATTTCATGATTTAGAATGCAGCATTGTATCGAAAGACAAGTGCCTTTATGTTCTTTCCTAAATAGCTTAGTTACGATTATTGGAGCAATTGGATATACACAACAGAATCCTAACTATTTACTATGCCTACTTAATAATCAGCATTATATTTACATAATAATATTTAGCTCCAATATGGTTTTATCTTATCCAATGCTTCGTCCCAACTGTATTTTTTGTTCCATTTTTTCTGTCGAATCCTCATATCACATAATTATTTCAATTAGAGTTTTAAAGAGAATTGTAGATATTAAGTACTATTGTAGGTATTTTGGACTTCCAGTTCCCCTAATCCAAATCTGTGATAATGTTCTATGTACAAATATGCAGGATATATGCAATTGTCTGGTCTGTATGTAATGCACTATTCGGAATATTAAAATTCAAACTTAATTGAACAAAATAATCTTTAAAACGCAGAAATGCCTTGTATATAGCTTACTGGATTATGTTAAGTTAACAGCGAACTTGACTTGCTCATTAACGATTCTAATAATTATTTTACTGCATAATATAATTCCCAAACACTTGCTAACTTGCTATAACCACAAGTTATTATTACTAATACATAATTGGGAGTAGATGCTCAAAGCTAATGCGGTCGCGGTCTACATAGATACTTACGTATATCTACAGGTGTACTGTAGATATTTAGAAGCTACTTAATATATGCACATTTGCATTTACTTACGTAATATCTAATCGGAGCTTATAAAGTCATTACGTCGAAAACAAAGGTTAAATGAGCATTAAGTCGGTAGTCGGTATATTTAAGTGGGTGAATGGTATACACGGTATTACTATAAGTAGTCGGATGTTTTCATGATGAAAAAGCTCACCTACTTATTTATTATCTATGTAATGATTTATTTCATCGCGAAGTGCAATTCAACTATATGCTATATATCAAGTAAATAGGTGAAATAATATTGCATGTTCAATACTCAGCTCACTGTACGTATAAAAGGCTTTTATTTTTCCTAAAGGTGAGATTGATTTGAGTAACCTTGAGGAAAGCGTAGTTTCTCGTTCAATATTATTTATACCGCACGGTATGAGCCGAAATAATACTAATACTTAAGTAAAGAAGGATTCTATTGCTAAAATGTAGGTTGCCAAAATATAGCCCGCTTTTATGCACAGGACAGGACATCCTGTAGGCTAAATACATAGAAGAAGAAATCGAAGGTAGCAACTAGCAACAAGAACAAGACAAGGAAAGTAAGAACTTCAATCAAAATCAGATCACACACTATTTCATTTCACTTTGTTGGGAAAATACTTACAAAAAACTTTTTGGTATCTGTAGAAATGTTTAAAATTTATTTTTTTGGCAAAACAATTGTATTAAATGGCAAAGAGTCAAAATTGGCTAATATTATCGAATTTTCTTTTCGTTTGTCTTTTGTGTCTGTAATGAGGTGAAGTGAAACTTGAACTTGAGCAAATTCTCTCCGGCATTCCCATAGACAGGGAAATTGCTAAA